>JAVYIG010012559.1:0-52827 GCA_035222895.1 Strongylocentrotus droebachiensis
TATTGGCCCATAACTGAGAAAGATGTTGAATTTGTGTATATTTTGTAATTTATTTTGGACTGACCCCCCCCCCCCCCGACTCCCAAAGCAAAAAAGCTGAGTTAGCTAGTAGCTGAATATATAAAAGTCGAGAAAATCTAGTAGATTTTCCCTCCAAATATATTAATGTATAAGGAGCATAGTTGTCATCAGATTACGAAATAGAATTAAAAATAGAGAGCATCCTAACTAACCTAACAAATTACACATTGAAAGAAAACCATTGATCTATTTTTTTGTAATCAGGATTTATTAAATATTTACATTCATGTAAACTTTTGCACAACAGGAAAAAAATCTAACATAGCTCAGAAAATCATGACATCATGAGGCTAACTGAGATGTACCAGTGCATAATGAAATGCATTATGGTAACAAGACATACATAAAGTATGACACAATGATACAGGAGGATATGCATTTCTTAAATGTCGTCTTATAATCAAGAATGTACAGCCCAATACCCCTCTACCCAACGTTACTGGCAAATTCAGAAATACTCATTATTAATTGCAAAATCCTCTAAGAAGAGAAGGGGGGGGGGGTAAAGGCCAGACTACACATATATAGTTTAGTAAGTTTTCTTGATGCCCTCTGAGTATCTGGGGGGGGGGGATGTTTCACAAAGATCCTAAGTAGAACTTAACACTAAAGTTGGACTTAACATTTATGGAAAGTCGTTAGCATCATTGAAAATATTTTGTAAACTTTTTTTAAAAGGCATAAAATGGTTATTCAAATATTTTTTATTTTTTATTATCGAGGAGATTTCATGTTCTTGATGTGGAATTTATAAAAAGTCTAAAATACTTGAGTTTTTTATTTTGAATATATTTTATTTAAGGCTACAAATGACCATCCATAATATTTAAGTCCAATTTAGAGATAAGTTCGACTTAGAATCTTTGTGAAACACCCACCTGGTGGGGGTTGAGGGTCCCTTCCCCCTACGAGTTATAGAAATGTTCTAGACTTGTACTAGACAGAGACAATTATCATTATTATCATTTTGTTCCAGATTCCAGAAAATACATAACAATCAGTAATTCTAAAATATAGCAGTTGCTATTAATACATGTATATAATTCTTCACTATACCACAGAAGCATTTTGTAGGTTGAAATACTATTAAACCCGAGGAATAATTAAAGAATTTCGATAATCTACACTATGAATTGGGATCTGGGACAACATAATTATATAGCAGGTGGGTATATTTAATAATTCTTAAAGCTATAATTGACAATAATTAAACCATTTTGACTTTATGACACAGTTGCTTCACTGAGCCTTAATTCATTGAAATCGAAACATAAAATGAAGCAAATAATGGTGAAGTGATTTACCTTATATATATGTTTTCAACATCATACGGACTACACTTCTGTTCCTTAAAAATGACACTAAATATCATCAATTCGGCATTAAGGCATTAATTGAACTACTTGATTATTAAGGTATTGGTATTTGAACATCAGTCACTCTGCTCCAAAAGAGGTATTCTAATTACACCTCCTAAGCAGTTTGTGTACGTTCTATGCATTCCAAGAGACTCTCTGGGCCTCGTCATACCAAAAAAGCAAGACTATAGTATTCATCTTAACATGTGATGTCATCAACATCAACTTGATATGTCGAGGCTACAGCCCACGAGACCAACAGGCCACCATCTCATGGGCCTTCTGACCACTTGTCGAGGGTTCACTCTTGTATTTTCTTCTCTTGTCAATCTTGTGGGCTTTCGGTCTAGTGAACCTACATTTAATATCAGTCCAATCTTGGTCTACTGGGATGAATCCAATTACAGTTCTGGAGGGTGTTTCACAAAGCCTTTTTTCAATGACAAATAACAAATATCAATGACAAATCTACTACAAACCTATCAGAAGCAAGGATTTCAGTAGCTTATAACAAAAACTGTCATTTGTCACTGATGACAAGTTTTGTGAAACGCCCCCCTGATATTAATTTGTGAACAATATTACTTCTTCACACAAGAACAATGTTACACATGCTGTTACCGTACATCATGTTATGGAAACTTGATGATCTGTCATAGCAAATGGTACAATTCCATTGAATTCTAAATACTGAGCTGCCTCATTTAATGGCAACTCTATAGTACAGGTGTAGACTTCAAGAGAGGACACTTTCTACAATGTAAAACAAAGCATTATAAGGCACAAAACTGTCGATATAAACCCTTTTATATAAAAAGAATAAATTACTATTAGAAACGTTACATTTCTTGAGAGAAGCAAAATATACTACTCTGTCATAAGATTATAATCATCATAGTCATAAGGTTCAGATCACACTTGTTAAAAATGAAACTCACAAATGTATGAAATGGTATAGTACTCATTCTTATTGCTTTACAAAGGCTATGGGACAAACTGGATCGACATTCCATGAAAAATTGTAAATTTCACTGTCATGTCATGATTGCCCAATGACATATTAACCACTAATCTACTATATCTCTATATTTTGGAACAAAGTGATTTTTGGTCTTTAGTGATAAGCTATATTATGATTCCTGCATATCTCAACTTAACTATTCATAGATCTTGTAATACACAGGAACACACACATGATACTGTGATATATCCACTATATAAATTGTCATTATTGCTATAAAAAAAGCTACCACATATACATCTAAATGACAATCAATTATTTTCACAATTTCTTCTAAATTGGTCCAAGAACAATTGGACAAAGGCAAAATAACTGGAATTCAAAGAATTTACCTGATCTGAAATATAGCATATACCTGCCAACATTTGAAAACAAGAATTAGGAATTTCTAGAATGGTATGCCTTCGAAAAGAGGAAATCTGTACAGGCATTCGCACATGCAGCGGTAGTGTAACTGGCAATACATGGTTTCTGTACAAAAAAAGCGAATACAAATTCGCTGCTCGATCATGCAGCCATTCAAGGCACGCAGTACGTGAACTCTCAAATCTTGGCACATGATAAATACAATCTTAATTTGGCTTTAGCAATAACAACAAATTTTAAAAGATATATTTAAAAAATTAAAAAAAATGAAATTTTGAACAATCAGAATATTCCAGATTATTCGGAAGGGTTGGCAGCAGGTACGAATATAGAAAGATAATAGTTCAAATAACTGCTGAACTCGCAATCAATTTTGATTAGTAACGAATGAGTGTTGGTAGCCTTTCTCCTAGTCTACCATTAAAATTACCAAACGGAGCTACATTCACATACCAACATGTTACCGTTTCATTGTAGTATAAAGCATTGTTTGACACCAGATATTCCAACGTAAAACAAGCATACAATATTTAACTGTGTTGCTTCCAATTTCATTTTCCATCACATGTAATCTCTGTTCATGAATCCTCACTGGAAGAGTAGTATAGCAGTTTTGCCAATTTGAAGAAGAAAAACTCCATTACAGCCATTTTGCGTTCTCCTTCCTCCAGATGGGTAGATTCCATCACTCTCCCGCCTGCAGCATCCATCACTCTCCTGATGTAAAATCTGGAATATTGACCATAAATTACCCTCACATTGCATGTCCATGAGCATGCATGGTCAATATCCTAAAGTCTAACTAATAAGGGAAATCAAATAACAATTTGATGTTTGTGGCAAACTTTGTGCTTTCCATCAATCCTTAGGTGTTATTTGGAAGTAGAAAAGGGCGTATATCAACATCACTGCTGCTAGTAATGATAAAATCACTAGAAAGGTCTCCTGTAAATATAAAAGAAAATGATAGTATTATCAATATTATGACAACTCTGAGTTACATTTGAAATTTCATCATGATTATTCATTCATTCATTCATTCATTTTGGTTTATTGAAACAAAATTCCTAGTTAAAACAGTCAGGAGACTGATACAAACAAAGATTACTAAGGTGAGATGTTCAAAAATGTACAGAAAAATTACAGATATATCAATATGGAAAAGAAATAAAAATTAATTCATGGAAAGAATAACAATAATTATTTCCTCATAGCAGGCAAGTAGTAGCCCTTAATGATCTCTTACTGTAGAAATAAACCTAGGTGGGTAGAGATAGCATTTTCCAGACTTTAGCTCCATATATACAGGTGGGTCTACTCTTATACCGGTGAAGGATAATATATTAGATTTCTATCTTATGACACATTAAAGGTAAAGACCAGTATTGGAAACGCCCCAATTTCAAAAAATGAAATGGAAGCTCTTTATTACCAATCATGTGAAAGAATATGTTTTGACTAATACATGATGATAACAATTTTGCCGGGAAACCGCCTACTAATTGATATATTTGGTAAATTACTTTATATATTGGACTGTGAGAGATAAACGCACGTGTCGCGCACGTGTGCATAGTCCCATATATATCTTTCTGTGTACAGTGCTTGTAACTTTACGAAGACTGGGCCAATGCTAGATGATCAACCTTTTCTGATCGATTCCACAAACGTTTCTTTCACAATTAATGCAATCGCATGACCAGAACTGGTCTTTATCTTTAACAGCCCTCTATATGAACATGTACATGTACATGTTCATTTAGTAACTTTACTGATGAACATGTTCATTGCATCTAAGTTTTATATTGTCACTGCATGAACAAAAATTTGAACCATCTAAGATACTGTCATTTAGTATGATTGTAAATGTATCCATGGATAAACATCAGGATGGACAGAGAAGATTGTTTTAGCAAGAGTGGAAGTTAACGGCAACATATACAGCCCTTTTAAACCTAGCTATTATCATCTGATAAAATATTTTCAGTACAAAATTATGTTTCAATAATGCTTCACACCAAAAAAGACAGATTATGTGAGTACCGGTAGAACAGTTTAGTATATATTCTCAGATTCAGAGGAGTAACACAAGTCAATACAGGGCTGTCAACTTTGGGGAGCTGCTTGGAGGGAGGACGAACCAGCGTACCGTATCGTATGCAAACAATTTGTGATCACGCTGACAATTTCGCAACGACTCAGCCTGAGTAAGCGGGTGGGGGGGGGGGGGGGGGCATTTTCTTTTTTGGTGTACGGTACGGTTTGGCGGGAGGTTTTTCCATAAACCGGGAGATTCTACAACGAAGGCGTGTGGCGGGAGTCTCCCGCTACCAGCTTTTGGGGCAGCGGGAGAATGAGCGTGGTGGCGTGATGATGATGATGATGAACAGCATTTGTATAGCGCCATTTATCTGCAAAAGCATTCAAAGGCGCCTGGCTCCCTCAATATGTCACATATTATTCGCAATGTTGCCGGAAAAGATAGGCGTGAGACTCCCTCCAAATGCGGGAGGGTTGACATATACAAAAGTCTTGAACTTTACAAAAGGTGTAAGACTGAGATCGATCTTTCGTTCCAGTGGATGACAAGAAATTTACTTTTTCTGTCTTTCTTTTAAAGCCTGTCTGCACTAGTTTGGTCAGGAGGTGTCATCTCTCAGCTCTAAATTAACATAAGAAAAAGGGGATCATGGGTGACCAACAGGTACCACTTAGGCATTATTTGCTATATAGAGGGCGCAAGTAGCTACAAGTAGTGCAGTCCCGCTTTAATACCTGAAATCGAAAGCCTTCTTTCCTGATTAGAGCCTCATTCTTCATTCTGTTGACATCTTTCTTCGTTCTTTTCTGCTCATGTTTCCCGATATTCTTCCTATACTGATCCACAGATAGGTGGGTTCTTTGAGCTGCATCTTTCTTCCCCATTTGTACTGCATAAATTAGAAAAATTAAGATGTACATGTAACTCAATCAAGGAAAATTGATGGACTGAGTATTATAGGTCAGTATTAAATTTAAACAGGCAGGCACAGCTCAAGGCAAACTTCAAAAAATGATTACATGATAATGGATAGAAATATTATGCTACATAATTATGTTTACAGGCTGTACATGACTCATGAGGAATTTAAAGATAGGCTGGAAAATAAATCAAAATAAAATGTGGTCAACTTTATGGTAATCACCACGAATGAAGGTATTACTCCAGAGAGTTTGCAATTGTAGGATGCATGATGTTGTCCGTCGCGTCTACAGTGTGAGTCAAAAAAAAGTTTACACCTAGAAAATTGCTAATTATTTTTAAAATCATCTATGAACAGTAAATTATTATACATCTCATGAAGTGTCTTATTCCGAATCATTTGGTATCATTTTTGTTGGGTATGTGTTCACGCTCGGATGAACAGGAGGCATTTTTTGCGTGAGTGCGAAATTCTACTTGCGCCAAAGTTGCTTAGTCTTTGTGATGTTTAAATAAAACAATTGGGATTTGGGTATTAATTCGGTCTTTGCAGATCCAAATAACATCCCTAACAAAATTAATCATGCCACACATATCAAATATCGAATATCAAATATCAACGAACATTTTGTGCGTGCGTGTGTGTGTGTGTGTGTGTGTGTGTGACTTTGCTTCTGCAAAAAGCATATGCAATGCATTTCATTTGATACATTCAATTCATTCTCTTAGACTTAGTCCGCTAATCCGAACATAATACATACTGTATGCATCACTTTGGCGCAAATTGATTTTTGCACTCTCTCAAACAATGCCTCCTGTTCATCCAAGCGTAAACACATACCACATTAAGTGATACCAAATCAATTGGGATAAAACACTCTTTCATGAGATGTATAATAATTTACTGTTCATAGATGATTTTAAAAAAAATTAGGACTTTTCTAGGTGTAAAGTTTTTTTTGACTCACACGGTATAGGCATACGTGGCAAGGAGTGGAGCTTTACATCAAATTGAGTATATGGGACAACAGTTAACCACCTCTACACATGAGATTGTCGTCTGCTGCAGAAACAAAATAATTTTCATCATTCATCATTACATGCACACGATTAAATCTCATTCATAATGAAAATATCAACATGTAAAATAGCATGACACTTGACATACTTCCTATTGAACATCAAAACTTGAAATACAGATGAAAACTCTGTCAATGTCGATGCAGCTTCGCACAGTCTATGTCGTAGTAGGTCTACGGCCGACGCTGACTCTCTACTGGAACGACTCTCTCGGCTTCAGCTAGCTAGCTAGCTCACAAAGACGTACGGTGCCGGTGGCGCGCGGGCGGGGAGCAGCGGCACCGTACCCACGTAGCTGCCTGACTGGGCCGGGTCGACTGTCTAGCTAGCTAGCTACGTACAGTACATACATGAGTCTAGACCGAAAGCTTCAGTCTCTATAATCGTCGGTTGTTCCACTGAGACTACGTCTGGCTCCACTAGACCTCCGGTTACAGAGACTGAATGACTGCCTATGCCAGCCTGTGTTGAAGATATTCGGCTAGATTTTAGCCGCTAGGCCCCTCCCACAAACATGACAAACTTGCCACGGCCGTATTGTTATGCCCCCAAAATCCCCCGAAATGTCATTTTAACTCGTGTATATCCAATTTTGAATTAGGCCTAGGCTATAATACATCGGTTCCACTTACTAACTTTATTGATATAATCCGTTTAATGGTCCCTTTTAAAGAAATTATGGGTCAAAATCGACATCCATGTTGAAAATCTTGCAAGCCGTGTTAAACTCTCGCTGCCGTCAATCTCATCCCTTCTAGTCTACGCCGAAGGCAAAATGATTATGAAGGAAAAACTGTGATAACGCCATTACGAACGTGTAGATGGCGCACAGTTTTTCCTTCATAATCATTTTGCCTTCGGCGTAGACTAGAAGGGATGAGATTGACGGCAGCGAGAGTTTACCTTAAGGTAGCATATATTGGCACCAAGATTAACGGCGATATGAATATTCATTATCCCCTACGTCACAGACGTGCGGCGTGCGTACTCTGTCATATACACACGTACTCAGTACACGAGTACGTTCGTAAGCATTTTATAGTACATGTACATTGCTCCGGAATGAAGAGAATCATTATAAAGGACGAATTACTCCGTGAAGCCAAGTACAAGCAGGGAATTGAAAATAGCAAACGTTCATCGGAGCGGCTATACACTCCCTAATCTAGCTAGTTTTATAATGATAGTTTATTTAGGAAAATGGACATTTAGTACTGTTTAGTTGTTCAATAACATCACTCAGTTTGATTTGATTCGAGACATATCTCATTAAATAAAACAGTATAAAGGCTGTATGAGTCTCGAACGAACCATCGCCACTAATCTTGGTGCCAACACCGTTAAACCATGCTCCAAATTTAGTAATACATTTTGTTTGTCTACAAAGACCCGGGGTTGGATTATTTAGGAGAACAGAAGATTGATATTGTTAAGTTGTTCCATAACATTACTCAGTTTGATTTAATTCGAGATATATCTCATTAATAAAACAGTATAAAGGCTGTATGAGTCTCGAACGACCTATCGCCACTAATCTTGGTGCCAACACCGTTAAACCATGCCCCAAATTTAGTAATACGTTTTGTGTGTCTATAAAGACCCGGTGTTGGATTATTTAGGAGAACGGAAGATTGATATTGTTAAGTTGTTCCATAACATTACTCAGTTTGATTTAATTCGAGATATATCTCATTAATAAAACAGTATAAAGGCTGTATGAGTCTCGAACGACCTATCGCCACTAATCTTGGTGCCAACACCGTTAAACCATGCTCCAAATTTAGTAATACGTTTTGTGTGTCTATAAAGACCCGGGGTTGGATTATTTAGGAGAACGGAAGATTGATATTGTTAAGTTGTTCCATAACATCACTCAGTTTGATTTAATTCGAGATATATCTCATTAATAAAACAGTATAAAGGCTGTATGAGTCTCGAACGAACCATCGCCACTAATCTTGGTGCCAACACCGTTAAACCATGCTCCAAATTTAGTAATACATTTTGTTTGTCTACAAAGACCCGGGGTTGGATTATTTAGGAGAACGGAAGATTGATATTGTTAAGTTGTTCCATAACATCACTCAGTTTGATTTAATTCGAGATATATCTCATTAATAAAACAGTATATAAAGGCTGTATGAGTCTCGAACGAACCATCGCCACTAATCTTGGTGCCAACACCGTTAAACCATGCTCCAAATTTAGTAATACATTTTGTTTGTCTACAAAGACCCGGGGTTGGATTATTTAGGAGAACAGAAGATTGATATTGTTAAGTTGTTCCATAACATTACTCAGTTTGATTTAATTCGAGATATATCTCATTAATAAAACAGTATAAAGGCTGTATGAGTCTCGAACGACCTATCGCCACTAATCTTGGTGCCAACACCGTTAAACCATGCCCCAAATTTAGTAATACGTTTTGTGTGTCTATAAAGACCCGGGGTTGGATTATTTAGGAGAACGGAAGATTGATATTGTTAAGTTGTTCCATAACATTACTCAGTTTGATTTAATTCGAGATATATCTCATTAATAAAACAGTATAAAGGCTGTATGAGTCTCGAACGACCTATCGCCACTAATCTTGGTGCCAACACCGTTAAACCATGCTCCAAATTTAGTAATACGTTTTGTGTGTCTATAAAGACCCGGGGTTGGATTATTTAGGAGAACGGAAGATTGATATTGTTAAGTTGTTCCATAACATCACTCAGTTTGATTTAATTCGAGTGTCTCATTAATAAAACAGTATAAAGGCTGAATGAGTCTCGAACGAACCATCGCCACTAATCTTGGTGCCAACACCGTTAAACCATGCTCCAAATTTAGTAATACATTTTGTTTGTCTACAAAGACCCGGGGTTGGATTATTTAGGAGAACGGAAGATTGATATTGTTAAGTTGTTCCATAACATCACTCAGTTTGATTTAATTCGAGATATATCTCATTAATAAAACAGTATATAAAGGCTGTATGAGTCTCGAACGAACCATCGCCACTAATCTTGGTGCCAACACCGTTAAACCATGCTCCAAATTTAGTAATACATTTTGTTTGTCTACAAAGACCCGGGGTTGGATTATTTAGGAGAACAGAAGATTGATATTGTTAAGTTGTTCCATAACATTACTCAGTTTGATTTAATTCGAGATATATCTCATTAATAAAACAGTATAAAGGCTGTATGAGTCTCGAACGACCTATCGCCACTAATCTTGGTGCCAACACCGTTAAACCATGCCCCAAATTTAGTAATACGTTTTGTGTGTCTATAAAGACCCGGGGTTGGATTATTTAGGAGAACGGAAGATTGATATTGTTAAGTTGTTCCATAACATTACTCAGTTTGATTTAATTCGAGATATATCTCATTAATAAAACAGTATAAAGGCTGTATGAGTCTCGAACGACCTATCGCCACTAATCTTGGTGCCAACACCGTTAAACCATGCTCCAAATTTAGTAATACGTTTTGTGTGTCTATAAAGACCCGGGGTTGGATTATTTAGGAGAACGGAAGATTGATATTGTTAAGTTGTTCCATAACATCACTCAGTTTGATTTAATTCGAGATATATCTCATTAATAAAACAGTATAAAGGCTGTATGAGTCTCGAACGAACCATCGCCACTAATCTTGGTGCCAACACCGTTAAACCATGCTCCAAATTTAGTAATACATTTTGTTTGTCTACAAAGACCCGGGGTTGGATTATTTAGGAGAACGGAAGATTGATATTGTTAAGTTGTTCCATAACATCACTCAGTTTGATTTAATTCGAGATATATCTCATTAATAAAACAGTATATAAAGGCTGTATGAGTCTCGAACGAACCATCGCCACTAATCTTGGTGCCAACACCGTTAAACCATGCTCCAAATTTAGTAATACATTTTGTGTGTCTACAAAGACCCGGGGTTGGATTATTTAGGAGAACGGAAGATTGATATTGTTAAGTTGTTCCATATATCACTCAGTTTGATTTAATTCGAGATATATCTCGTTAATAAAACGGTATATAAAGGCTGTATGAGTCTCGAACGACCCATCGCCACTAATCTTGGTGCCAACACCGTTAAACCATGTTTGCTCCAAATTTAGTAATACGTTTTTTGTGTCTATAAAGACCCGGGGTTGGATTATTTAGGAGAACGGAAGATTAATATTGATAAGTTGTTCCATAACATCACTCAGTTTGATTTAATTCGAGTGTCTCATTAATAAAACAGTATAAAGGCTGAATGAGTTTCGAACGAACCATCGATCGCCACTAAACTTGGTGCCAACACCGTTAAACCATGCTCCAAATTTAGTAATACATTTTGTATGCCCTAAAGATCCGGGGTTGGATAGAGAACGGAAGATTGATATTGTTAAGTTGTTCCATAACATCACTCAGTTTGATTTAATTCGAGATATATCTCATTAATAAAACAGTATAAAGGCTGTATGAGTCTCGAACGAACCATCGCCACTAATCTTGGTGCCAACACCGTTAAACCATGCTCCAAATTTAGTAATACATTTTGTTTGTCTACAAAGACCCGGGGTTGGATTATTTAGGAGAACGGAAGATTGATATTGTTAAGTTGTTCCATAACATTACTCAGTTTGATTTAATTCGAGATATATCTCATTAATAAAACAGTATAAAGGCTGTATGAGTCTCGAACGACCTATCGCCACTAATCTTGGTGCCAACACCGTTAAACCATGCTCCAAATTTAGTAATACGTTTTGTGTGTCTATAAAGACCCGGGGTTGGATTATTTAGGAGAACGGAAGATTGATATTGTTAAGTTGTTCCATAACATTACTCAGTTTGATTTAATTCGAGATATATCTCATTAATAAAACAGTATAAAGGCTGTATGAGTCTCGAACGACCTATCGCCACTAATCTTGGTGCCAACAAAGTTAAACCATGCTCCAAATTTAGTAATACGTTTTGTGTGTCTATAAAGACCCGGGGTTGGATTATTTAGGAGAACGGAAGATTGATATTGTTAAGTTGTTCCATAATATCACTCAGTTTGAATAAATTCGAGATATATCTCATTAATAAAACAGTATAAAGGCTGTATGAGTCTCGAACGACCCATCGCCACTAATCTTGGTGCCAACACCGTTAAACCATGCTCCAAATTTAGTAATACGTTTTTTGTGTCTATAAAGACCCGGGGTTGGATTATTTAGGAGAACGGAATATTAATATTGATAAGTTGTTCCATAACATTACTCAGTTTGATTTAATTCGAGATATATCTCATTAATAAAACAGTATAAAGGCTGTATGAGTCTCGAACGACCTATCGCCACTAATCTTGGTGCCAACACCGTTAAACCATGCTCCAAATTTAGTAATACGTTTTGTGTGTCTATAAAGACCCGGGGTTGGATTATTTAGGAGAACGGAAGATTGATATTGTTAAGTTGTTCCATAACATCACTCAGTTTGATTTAATTCGAGATATATCTCATTAATAAAACAGTATAAAGGCTGTATGAGTCTCGAACGACCTATCGCCACTAATCTTGGTGCCAACACCGTTAAACCATGCATGCTCCAAATTTAGTAATACGTTTTGTGTGTCTATAAAGACCCGGGGTTGGATTATTTAGGAGAACGGAAGATTGATATTGTTAAGTTGTTCCATAATATCACTCAGTTTGATTTGATTCGAAATATATCTCATTAATAAAACAGTATAAAGGCTGTATGAGTCTCGAACGAACCATCGCCACTAATCTTGGTGCCAACACCGTTAAACCATGCTCCAAATTTAGTAATACGTTTTGTGTGTCTATAAAGACCCGGGGTTGGATTATTTAGGAGAACGGAAGATTGATATTGTTAAGTTGTTCCATAATATCACTCAGTTTTAATAAATTCGAGATATATCTCATTAATAAAACGGTATAAAGGCTGTATGAGTCTCGAACGACCCATCGCCACTTATCTTGGTGCCAACACCGTTAAACCATGCTCCAAATTTAGTAATACATTTTATGTGTCTACAAAGACCCGGGGTTGGATTATTTAGGAGAACGGAAGATTAATATTGATAAGTTGTTCCATAACATCACTCAGTTTGATTTAATTCGAGTGTCTCATTAATAAAACAGTATAAAGGCTGAATGAGTTTCGAACGAACCATCGATCGCCACTAAACTTGGTGCCAACACCGTTAAACCATGCTCCAAATTTAGTAATACATTTTGTATGCCCTAAAGATCCGGGGTTGGATAGAGAACGGAAGATTGATATTGTTAAGTTGTTCCATAACATCACTCAGTTTGATTTAATTCGAGATATATCTCATATAACAGTATAAAGGCTGAATGAGTTTCGAACGAACCATCGATCGCCATTAAACTTGGTGCCAACACCGTTAAACCATGCTCCAAATTTAGTAATACATTTTGTATGCCCTAAAGATCCGGGGTTGGATAGAGAACGGAAGATTGATATTGTTAAGTTGTTCCATAACATCACTCAGTTTGATTTAATTCGAGATATATCTTATTAATCAAACAGTATAAAGGCTGTATGAGTCTCGAACGAACCATCGCCACTAATCTTGGTGCCAACACCGTTAAACCATGCTCCAAATTTAGTAATACATTTTGTTTGTCTACAAAGACCCGGGGTTGGATTATTTAGGAGAACGGAAGATTGATATTGTTAAGTTGTTCCATAACATCACTCAGTTTGATTACATCGAGATATATCTCATTAATAAAACAATATAAAGGCTGTATAGTCTCAAACGAACCTTCACCATTAAACTTGGTGCCAACACTAGCGTAATGATGGGGGGGGGGGGGCTGTTGCACCCCTAATAAAATTCAAATGTGGTTTATTTTTTAATATTATAAAAGTGATTTACAAATGTCGTGAAATGGCATGGTATTTCCCTGAGCTTCCGGAGGCTCTGCCCCCTACACCCCACCAAGGGCCCTAAGACGGGCCCATGGTTGCTCATCTGACCGTAAATAAATGTCTAAAAATCCTGAGCCTCCGGGGGCTCCACCTCTTCTGGACCTCACCAAGGGCACTAAGCCAGCCCCTGGATGCTCATCTGATCGTTATTTAATGTCTAAAAACCCCTTAGATTCTGGGGGCTGCACCCCCTCTACCCAATTCAAATGAGTGACGTGCATGCCAGCTTCACAAATAAGGTATCAAAATAATTATGTTCATCCGAACGTAATTAAATGCCTAAAACCAATGAGCTTTGGGGGGCTCTGCCCCCGGACCCTACAAGGGGGCCCTAAGGCGGACCACTGGATGCTCATCTACGCCCCTTGACTCCCGCCGAGTCTTTGCCCCTGGACCCTACACCAATTTACGTTCCACTTGCTTCGCTCGCTTCCCCCACCTGATCGTTAATACATTAGACCCCCCCCCCCCCCCACACTTTGAAAAACGTTCCGCGGGGCCTGCTTGTAAATGTAAGAGCAGGTTTGATGCGGATTTTTTTTCTGCACACCCCCCCCCCAACGTTTTTGCTCATTACGCCACTGCTCCATCGTCCCTCGCATTTTGCCCCCCCCCCGGGTCATTAAAAGAAATCGCCGCCCCTGGTGCCAACACCATTAAGCCATGCACCAAATTTAGTAATGCATTTTGTGTGTCTATAAAGACCGAGGCTTCCCAGGATCATTTAGGAGAATGGAAGATTGATATTGTTAAGTTGTTCCATAATATCACTCAGTTTGAATAAATTCGAGATATATCTCATTAATAAAACAGTATAAAGGCTGTATGAGTCTCGAACGACCCATCGCCACTAATCTTGGTGCCAACACCGTTAAACCATGCTCCAAATTTAGTAATACGTTTTTTGTGTCTATAAAGACCCGGGGTTGGATTATTTAGGAGAACGGAATATTAATATTGATAAGTTGTTCCATAACATTACTCAGTTTGATTTAATTCGAGATATATCTCATTAATAAAACAGTATAAAGGCTGTATGAGTCTCGAACGACCTATCGCCACTAATCTTGGTGCCAACACCGTTAAACCATGCTCCAAATTTAGTAATACGTTTTGTGTGTCTATAAAGACCCGGGGTTGGATTATTTAGGAGAACGGAAGATTGATATTGTTAAGTTGTTCCATAACATCACTCAGTTTGATTTAATTCGAGATATATCTCATTAATAAAACAGTATAAAGGCTGTATGAGTCTCGAACGACCTATCGCCACTAATCTTGGTGCCAACACCGTTAAACCATGCATGCTCCAAATTTAGTAATACGTTTTGTGTGTCTATAAAGACCCGGGGTTGGATTATTTAGGAGAACGGAAGATTGATATTGTTAAGTTGTTCCATAATATCACTCAGTTTGATTTGATTCGAAATATATCTCATTAATAAAACAGTATAAAGGCTGTATGAGTCTCGAACGAACCATCGCCACTAATCTTGGTGCCAACACCGTTAAACCATGCTCCAAATTTAGTAATACGTTTTGTGTGTCTATAAAGACCCGGGGTTGGATTATTTAGGAGAACGGAAGATTGATATTGTTAAGTTGTTCCATAATATCACTCAGTTTTAATAAATTCGAGATATATCTCATTAATAAAACGGTATAAAGGCTGTATGAGTCTCGAACGACCCATCGCCACTTATCTTGGTGCCAACACCGTTAAACCATGCTCCAAATTTAGTAATACATTTTATGTGTCTACAAAGACCCGGGGTTGGATTATTTAGGAGAACGGAAGATTAATATTGATAAGTTGTTCCATAACATCACTCAGTTTGATTTAATTCGAGTGTCTCATTAATAAAACAGTATAAAGGCTGAATGAGTTTCGAACGAACCATCGATCGCCACTAAACTTGGTGCCAACACCGTTAAACCATGCTCCAAATTTAGTAATACATTTTGTATGCCCTAAAGATCCGGGGTTGGATAGAGAACGGAAGATTGATATTGTTAAGTTGTTCCATAACATCACTCAGTTTGATTTAATTCGAGATATATCTCATATAACAGTATAAAGGCTGAATGAGTTTCGAACGAACCATCGATCGCCATTAAACTTGGTGCCAACACCGTTAAACCATGCTCCAAATTTAGTAATACATTTTGTATGCCCTAAAGATCCGGGGTTGGATAGAGAACGGAAGATTGATATTGTTAAGTTGTTCCATAACATCACTCAGTTTGATTTAATTCGAGATATATCTTATTAATCAAACAGTATAAAGGCTGTATGAGTCTCGAACGAACCATCGCCACTAATCTTGGTGCCAACACCGTTAAACCATGCTCCAAATTTAGTAATACATTTTGTTTGTCTACAAAGACCCGGGGTTGGATTATTTAGGAGAACGGAAGATTGATATTGTTAAGTTGTTCCATAACATCACTCAGTTTGATTACATCGAGATATATCTCATTAATAAAACAATATAAAGGCTGTATAGTCTCAAACGAACCTTCACCATTAAACTTGGTGCCAACACTAGCGTAATGATGGGGGGGGGGGGCTGTTGCACCCCTAATAAAATTCAAATGTGGTTTATTTTTTAATATTATAAAAGTGATTTACAAATGTCGTGAAATGGCATGGTATTTCCCTGAGCTTCCGGAGGCTCTGCCCCCTACACCCCACCAAGGGCCCTAAGACGGGCCCATGGTTGCTCATCTGACCGTAAATAAATGTCTAAAAATCCTGAGCCTCCGGGGGCTCCACCTCTTCTGGACCTCACCAAGGGCACTAAGCCAGCCCCTGGATGCTCATCTGATCGTTATTTAATGTCTAAAAACCCCTTAGATTCTGGGGGCTGCACCCCCTCTACCCAATTCAAATGAGTGACGTGCATGCCAGCTTCACAAATAAGGTATCAAAATAATTATGTTCATCCGAACGTAATTAAATGCCTAAAACCAATGAGCTTTGGGGGGCTCTGCCCCCGGACCCTACAAGGGGGCCCTAAGGCGGACCACTGGATGCTCATCTACGCCCCTTGACTCCCGCCGAGTCTTTGCCCCTGGACCCTACACCAATTTACGTTCCACTTGCTTCGCTCGCTTCCCCCACCTGATCGTTAATACATTAGACCCCCCCCCCCCCCACACTTTGAAAAACGTTCCGCGGGGCCTGCTTGTAAATGTAAGAGCAGGTTTGATGCGGATTTTTTTTCTGCACACCCCCCCCCCCCCAACGTTTTTGCTCATTACGCCACTGCTCCATCGTCCCTCGCATTTTGCCCCCCCCCCGGGTCATTAAAAGAAATCGCCGCCCCTGGTGCCAACACCATTAAGCCATGCACCAAATTTAGTAATGCATTTTGTGTGTCTATAAAGACCGAGGCTTCCCAGGATCATTTAGGAGAATGGAAGATTGATATTGTTAAGTTCTTCCATAACATCACTCACTTTGATTTGATTCGAGATATATCTCATTAATAAAACAGTATGAAAGCTATGTAGTCTCAAACGAACCTACACCATTAAAGCCCCACTGTCCTACTTGTAGCTACTTGCTCCCTCTATATAGTAAACTTCCCAAATCGGTGCCTGTTTGTCCCCCATAATCCTCTATTTCTCATGTTAGTTGACAGCTGAGTAATGTTAATGCGATAGCCACCTGTCAGTGACTTCGCTGTGTGGTCTAATTCCTTCTGGCCCAGTAGTATTGACGGTCTTTAAACTTGGTGCCAACACCATTAAGCCATGCACCAAATTTAGTAATACCTTATGTGTATTTATAAAGACCGAGGTTTCCCAGGTTTATTTAGGAAAATGAACATTAAATACTGGTAAGTTGTTCGATCACAAGTCATCATTCAGTTTGTTACCACTAATATATCTCATTAATAAAACAGTAGAATGGCTATACACCATTAAACTTGGTGCCAACACCATTAAACCATGCACCAAATTTAGTAATACATATTATTTGTATCTATAAAGACCGAGGTTTTCCCGGGTTTATTTAGGAGAATGGAAGATTGATTTTGTTAAGTTGTTCGATAAAATCACTCAGTTTGATTGGATTGCGCATTATATCTCTTATGAAATGGTGTAAAAGTCTCTAAAGAGAAAAAAATAAAGAGAGAAAGAGAGAGAGAGAGAAGGAAAAGATGGGAAAGGGAAAGAGAAAGAAAGGGAAAGAAAGAAGATGTTGCTTCCCCCTCCCCCTCCCAGCAAAACAAAAAGAGAGAAGAAGGAAAGGGAAAGAAAAAAGGAAAAGAGGAGATAACGGAAATGAAAACATTGTCAAGAGGAAGAAGAAAAGAAAAGAAGGGAAATATCAGTTACTATTTTCCCGCCAACATGTTGTGGATCGGGGGGGGGGGGGGAGGCCCTTGCCTCCCCCCCCCCCCCCCCAGCTAAAAAAAAAGAGAAAAAAGGGGGGAAGGGAAAGGGAGAGCTAAAAGGGAACAAAAAAAGAGGAAGAAGAAAAGAAAAGGGTGTAAAGAAGGAGAGATCAGTTGCGATTAATCCCGCCAATAACGTGTGGATCGGGGGCCGGAAGGCCCTTGCCTACCCCACCCCCAGCAAACTTAAAAGAGAGAGAAGGAAGGGAAGGGAAAGGGAAAGAGCAGAGAAAGGGAAAGGTAAAAAGAATAAGAAGAAGAAAGGTAGGGACATCAGTTGCGATTTTTTCCGCCAACGAGGTGTGGATCAGGAGAACGAAAGGCCCTTGCACCCCCCCCCCCCACCCGAACAAACAGAGAGAGAGGAGGAAAGGGAAAGAGGAGAGAAAGGGAAATAAATTAAAGAGGAAGAAGAAAAGAAAATGAGGAAAAGAAGGTAAGATTAGTTGCGATATTTATCGCCTCTTCTATCATCATTAGGAAGTTTTGGCAACCGGTGACGGGGGCCTTCTACAACGCTTCTACATCTCAGAGCGAAAATTTCCGCGTAGCGTCCAAACCTACGACGGTATTCAGCCTGATTAGCGTCGTTTGTCAAGCTATTACGGAGTGGCGAGCTCATTTAAATACCCCGTAGTCAGCATTTGCGTCGCCGTGCGAAAAGACCTTAACGTACAACCTTCATTGTACTTGAATGTATTCATATATTTATCTATTTATTTCTGTCAGAGAACAAGAATATGAATATAACATCATAACAGCGTAGAAAAGAAATGCAGAAGAAAACTTGTTGCAGGCAGAAAGAAACGCAATAACGATCTTGCGTTTGCATGTAAGTGTATCATTATAATAATTCATATTGTTTTATTACATCTTGTGAACTAGAACCCAGGGGGGGGGCGAGCGGGCCTTGCCCCCCCCCCCACCCCCCTCATCAAAACTAAAAGAGAGAAGGAAGGGAAGGGAAAGGGAAAGAAGAGAGAAAGGGAAGGAAAAAAAGAGAAAGAGGTGAGGTAGGGGAGATCAGTTGCGATTTTTCTCGCCAACAAGGTGTAGATCGAGGCGGGGGTGGGTGGGGGATTGGGGATGCACTGGCGTACGGGTGGGGGTGTGGTTCCACCCCCCCCCCCTCATACCGGTGATTTACAAATGTTGCTGAATTGACATAATTTTCCGAGATTTTTTTCACTTTTTAGTAAATTATTGTACTTTTTTATGCGTTTCTTGGAAAATGACAAATCCCTAAAATTACCGTCAGGCGAGAAATCTGCTTATTTAGAGGCTTACATGTCAGGGCCCGCGGGACCGCGGGGCTCGGGGGCCTCAAGCTTCCCCTCCCACATTTTTTGAAAAGTATATCAAAGAGAAATAGAAAGAAAGAGAGAAAAAAAAAAAAGAATAGTGACCTGCCAGTGTCACAAAATATTTGATCCTGGGGCCTCACAGTTACATTCATAGTTCAGTGGCAAAGCAATGGCCTCGTATATGTGAGGCCCCAGGATCAAAACCGTGTCGATGTGCTATATTAGTGCCCTTTTGTTGTGGGGCATTAATCTTCTTTACTGTCATTTATGACTTAAGGGCGTAGGTCCCCTAGTTGATAAGCATAGTAGCATACACATGCTTTAGCAGTCCCGCAAAACAAACACTGGCAAATTATTGTTCAATAAAATCTGAGAATGTATACTATTATCTAGATAATAGATAGAATAAATCATTGTCAAAATAATTCCATAAATTGGGGTAAAAATATTCCAACTATTATTATGAGCGACAGTGTATCAAAATATGCTCATCTGACCGTAATTAAATGCCTAAAACCCCTAAGCTTTCGGAGGCTCCCCCCCCCCCCCCTTGACCCCACCTAGGGCTCAAAGACGGGCCCCTAGATGCTCATCTGACGGTAATTTAATGCCTAATACGCCTGAGCTTCTGGCCCGGTCCTTCGGAGGGACCGCATGCGTGTTCCCAAAATCACCGGCTCGTAACAAAGAAAAAGATCTACCCGTATTGACTTTACAGACCGGACTTATGCTGAACTGGGGGGGGGGGGGGGTGCTGGGAACACGCATATGCGTACCCTAAAAAACACTGACTGGGGGCCGGGGCTTCTGGTGGCTCCGCCCCCTGGACCCCACGCCAATTAATATCATGCCTGTGTCACAAATAAGCTATCAAAATATCTTCATTTGACCTTATTTAAATGCCTAAAACCAGAGGCGGATCTACGGGGGGGGGGGGGGGTTAGGGGGTTTAACCCCCCCCCCCCCCTCAGAATGCTAAGTGAAAATGTGATTATGCATAGAAAAACGCCACATTTTGAGAAGATACTCATCTGGTAACTTAACCAATCACAAGTCATGATAACGTTATCATGCACTGTATTTTATGGTCTCCATTGTGTGAGTATATAGAGGCCAGAAAAACATCACTTACGGGGGTAAAAAATAGCACCAAAAAATAATCGCGTCACCGTCATTGGGTCAACAACAAAAATTGCCTCGCCGCTACGCGGCTCTATGACGACGCTCTGTATTGTCATTGGGTCAACAAAAAAACAAAAAAAATCGCCGCTTCTCGGCTCGTGGACGATGCTCAGCATCGTCATTTGGTCAACCCCCTCCCCTTAGCAAAACGCTAGATCTGACCCTGAAAACCCCCGAGCTTCCGGAGGCTCCGCCCCCCCCCCCCCAACCACAACAGGGGGCCTTAGGCGGGCCACTGAATGCTTATCTAACCGTTATAATATGCCTAAAATCCCTGAGTTTCGGGGGCTCAGCCCCCCTGGACCCCACGCCAATTAGTGACCTGCCAGTGTCATGAGTAAGGTATCAAAATATGCTCATCTGACCATAATTAAATGCCGAAACCCCCTGAGCTTTCGGGGGCTCCGCCCCTTGACCCCCCCCCCCCGCCGGGCCTTTTCACCTAGACCACACACCAACTTACGCTACGCTCTATCTCATCATGAATACTTCAGCCTCCCCCATCCACTTTGAAAAACGTTCAGCGGGGCCTGCATGTAAGAATGGGGTGATGCGGATTTGTTGTCTGTCCCAAACGTTTTCGCTCATTACGCCAATGCTGGTCACCATTACGTACCAGTATTTGGTACGCATAATTTCAAATGTGCCCCCCCCCCCCCCCCCGCCCCTAAGAAATCCTGGATCCGCGCCTGCATGCACGCACGGTCAGGCACTAGTGTAGGAAAACTTCAAATGTTAATCAGTTATACGGTATGATAAAATAACTTTTCTGTGGCCTTACGAAAAAGTATTTATTTAGTCAGGCCTAAATTGAGTTGCAAAACAATTATTGTGTTAAAAGGAAAAAACAAATTTGATGACATTCTAAATTCTCCAATTACCAATACAATTGGAGAGTGAGTACTCGTTTTTATTTTTCTTCAAAACTTACTCAATAAAAACAGTGGCCCGGATACTTCAGCCTCTCACCAAACGTTACTTTGTATGAGAGGGTGGAGTATCTGCCTTTACAACTTTAACATGCTTGTTCCAAAGAACCTGCTACGTATAAATTTGTAAAAGTGACATAGTAAACAACTTTTCATTCTGGTTCTGAAGAGTATAAAACACAACTTGTAATCATAAATATTACAGGTCAATAAAGTCTACTTTTTGAAACTTGATACGGAGCCCGACATCTTTTTCATATCACGTGCGACAATGACTTGTTTTCACACATAAAATATTTAGGCTGATCCTATAAAAAAAAATGGTTATTAATTGTATTGAAAATGATTATTGATTGTATTGAAAATGATCTCAGGTACATAACTATTTGATATGATCGCGGAGTATTAATGAACTCTTACAGCTCCTGCAAGAGCCGACGTTTGTTGATAACGATTCACAAAACTCAGTCTTTAGGGCGAGTTTCGAGGAGGTTAGCGTACATGACCATGATGACACCCACAACAATTATTAACCTTATTCATTACCCAACAAAACACGAAGAAAGAGCTCCTCGACACCATTGGTGTAAACATCCATTTTTTTTCGGAATTTAGAGACTTTAACCATTATAATACTCTGTATGGACTTTAAAATCTCTTAATGAATGTTCTTCCGGCGGAAGAGGGATATGAATTTGCACCCCTCCCTCCCCTCCCCCCCCCCCCCCCCCCACGAGACCAAGCACCAGATATGCCACTGATGAACAAGGCGTACTGATGGGGGGGGCAATATTGATACCAGTGAATGTTGCTGAAATGACATAATTTTCCGGGATATTTCCTCGCTTTTTAGTAACTTATACTTTTTTATGCGTTTGTTGGAAAATTACAAATTCCCAAATTTTAGAGTCAAACAAGAAATATGCTTTTCTTAAGGCCAACATGGAGGTGGCCGTGGAACGGTGTTATCAAGACCCCCCCCCCCTGCCCCCACATGCTTTTATGAAAGAGTATATAAAAGAGGTATGGAAAGAAAGGGAGAAAGAAAAAAATAGTGACCTACCAATGCAACAAAATAATGAGGTATCAAAATATGCTCATCTAAACCGTGATTAAATACCTAAAAACCCCTGAGCTTCCGGCGGCTCTGCCCCCTGGGCCCCACCTAGGGCCTTAACGCAGACCCCTATATGCTCATCTGACCGTAATTAAATGCCTAAAACCCCTGAGTCTACGGGAGCTCCGCCCCCTCGGCCCAACCAGGGGCCCTACGCTGCCCTGTGGATGCTCATCTGACAATAATTTAATGCCTCAAACCCCTGAGCTTCTGGGGGGCTCCGCCCGCTCTACCCTACGCCAATTAGTGTCATGTCAGTGTCACAAAATAAGGTGTCAAAAGGTATAGCCTTTATATATTGTTTTATTGATGGAATATATCTCGAATCAAATCAAACTGAGTGATGTAATGGGACAACTTAACAATATCAATCTTCCGTTCTTCTAAATAATCCAACCCCGGGTCTTTGTAGACACACAAAATGTATTACTAAATTTGGAGCATGGTTTAACGGTGTTGGCACCAAGATTAGTGGCGGTGGTTCGTTCGAGACTCATACAGCCTTTACACTGTTTTATTAATGAGATATATCTCGAATTAAATCAAATTGAGTGATGTTATGGAACAACTTAACAATATCAATCTTCCGTTCTCCTAAATAATCCAACCCCGGGTCTTTGTAGACACACAAAATGTATGACTAAATTTGGAGCATGGTTTAACGGTGTTGGCACCAAGATTAGTGGCGATGGTTCGTTCGAGACTCATACAGCCTTTATATACTGTTTTATTAATGAGATATATCTCGAATTAAATCAAATTGAGTGATGTTATGGAACAACTTAACAATATCAATCTTCCGTTCTCCTAAATAATCCAACCCCGGGTCTTTGTAGACACACAAAATGTATGACTAAATTTGGAGCATGGTTTAACGGTGTTGGCACCAAGATTAGTGGCGATGGTTCGTTCGAGACTCATACAGCCTTTATACTGTTTTATTAACGAGATATATCTCGAATTAAATCAAACTGAGTGATGTTATGGAACAACTTAACAATATCAATCTTCCGTTCTCCTAAATAATCCAACCCCGGGTCTTTGTAGACACACAAAATGTATGACTAAATTTGGAGCATGGTTTAACGGTGTTGGCACCAAGATTAGTGGCGATGGTTCGTTCGAGACTCATACAGCCTTTATATACTGTTTTATTAATGAGATATATCTCGAATTAAATCAAACTGAGTGATGTTATGGAACAACTTAACAATATCAATCTTCCGTTCTCCTAAATAATCCAACCCCGGGTCTTTGTAGACACACAAAATGTATTACTAAATTTGGAGCATGGTTTAACGGTGTTGGCATCAAGATTAGTGGCGATGGTTCGTTCGAGACTCATACAGCCTTTATATACTGTTTTATTAATGAGATATATCTCGAATTCAATCAAACTGAGTGATGTTATGGAACAACTTAACAATATCAATCTTCCGTTCTCCTAAATAATCCAACCCCAGGTCTTTGTAGACACACAAAATGTATGACTAAATTTGGAGCATGGTTTAACGGTGTTGGCACCAAGATTAGTGGCGATGGTTCGTTCGAGACTCATACAGCCTTTATATACTGTTTTATTAATGAGATATATCTCGAATTAAATCAAATTGAGTGATGTTATGGAACAACTTAACAATATCAATCTTCCGTTCTCCTAAATAATCCAACCCCGGGTCTTTGTAGACACACAAAATGTATGACTAAATTTGGAGCATGGTTTAACGGTGTTGGCACCAAGATTAGTGGCGATGGTTCGTTCGAGACTCATACAGCCTTTATACTGTTTTATTAACGAGATATATCTCGAATTAAATCAAACTGAGTGATGTTATGGAACAACTTAACAATATCAATCTTCCGTTCTCCTAAATAATCCAACCCCGGGTCTTTGTAGACACACAAAATGTATGACTAAATTTGGAGCATGGTTTAACGGTGTTGGCACCAAGATTAGTGGCGATGGTTCGTTCGAGACTCATACAGCCTTTATATACTGTTTTATTAATGAGATATATCTCGAATTAAATCAAACTGAGTGATGTTATGGAACAACTTAACAATATCAATCTTCCGTTCTCCTAAATAATCCAACCCCGGGTCTTTGTAGACAAACAAAATGTATTACTAAATTTGGAGCATGGTTTAACGGTGTTGGCACCAAGATTAGTGGCGATGGTTCGTTCGAGACTCATACAGCCTTTATACTGTTTTATTAATGAGATATATCTCGAATTAAATCAAACTGAGTGATGTTATGGAACAACTTAACAATATCAATCTTCCGTTCTTCTAAATAATCCAACCCCGGGTCTTTGTAGACACACAAAATGTATTACTAAATTTGGAGCATGGTTTAACGGTGTTGGCACCAAGATTAGTGGCGGTGGTTCGTTCGAGACTCATACAGCCTTTACACTGTTTTATTAATGAGATATATCTCGAATTAAATCAAATTGAGTGATGTTATGGAACAACTTAACAATATCAATCTTCCGTTCTCCTAAATAATCCAACCCCGGGTCTTTATAGACACACAAAACGTATTACTAAATTTGGGGCATGGTTTAACGGTGTTGGCACCAAGATTAGTGGCGATAGGTCGTTCGAGACTCATACAGCCTTTATACTGTTTTATTAATGAGATATATCTCGAATTAAATCAAACTGAGTAATGTTATGGAACAACTTAACAATATCAATCTTCTGTTCTCCTAAATAATCCAACCCCGGGTCTTTGTAGACAAACAAAATGTATTACTAAATTTGGAGCATGGTTTAACGGTGTTGGCACCAAGATTAGTGGCGATGGTTCGTTCGAGACTCATACAGCCTTTATACTGTTTTATTAATGAGATATATCTCGAATTAAATCAAACTGAGTGATGTTATGGAACAACTTAACAATATCAATCTTCCGTTCTCCTAAATAATCCAACCCCGGGTCTTTGTAGACAAACAAAATGTATGACTAAATTTGGAGCATGGTTTAACGGTGTTGGCACCAAGATTAGTGGCGATGGTTCGTTCGAGACTCATACAGCCTTTATACTGTTTTATTAATGAGATATATCTCGAATTAAATCAAACTGAGTGATGTTATGGAACAACTTAACAATATCAATCTTCCGTTCTCTATCCAACCCCGGATCTTTAGGGCATACAAAATGTATTACTAAATTTGGAGCATGGTTTAACGGTGTTGGCACCAAGTTTAATGGCGATCGATGGTTCGTTCGAAACTCATTCAGCCTTTATACTGTTTTATTAATGAGACACTCGAATTAAATCAAACTGAGTGATGTTATGGAACAACTTATCAATATTAATATTCCGTTCTCCTAAATAATCCAACCCCGGGTCTTTATAGACACAAAAAACGTATTACTAAATTTGGAGCATGGTTTAACGGTGTTGGCACCAAGATTAGTGGCGATGGGTCGTTCGAGACTCATACAGCCTTTATACTGTTTTATTAATGAGATATATCTCGAATTTATTCAAACTGAGTGATATTATGGAACAACTTAACAATATCAATCTTCCGTTCTCCTAAATAATCCAACCCCGGGTCTTTATAGACACACAAAACGTATTACTAAATTTGGAGCATGGTTTAACGGTGTTGGCACCAAGATTAGTGGCGATGGTTCGTTCGAGACTCATACAGCCTTTATACTGTTTTATTAATGAGATATATCTCGAATTAAATCAAACTGAGTAATGTTATGGAACAACTTAACAATATCAATCTTCCGTTCTCCTAAATAATCCAACCCCGGGTCTTTGTAGACAAACAAAATGTATTACTAAATTTGGAGCATGGTTTGACGGTGTTGGCACCAAGATTAGTGGCGATGGTTCGTTCGAGACTCATACAGCCTTTATACTGTTTTATTAATGAGATATATCTCGAATTAAATCAAACTGAGTGATGTTATGGAACAACTTAACAATATCAATCTTCCGTTCTCCTAAATAATCCAACCCCGGGTCTTTATAGACACACAAAACGTATTACTAAATTTGGAGCATGGTTTAACGGTGTTGGCACCAAGATTAGTGGCGATAGGTCGTTCGAGACTCATACAGCCTTTATACTGTTTTATTAATGAGATATATCTCGAATTAAATCAAACTGAGTGATGTTATGGAACAACTTAACAATATCAATCTTCCGTTCTCCTAAATAATCCAACCCCGGGTCTTTATAGACACACAAAACGTATTACTAAATTTGGAGCATGGTTTAACGGTGTTGGCACCAAGATTAGTGGCGATAGGTCGTTCGAGACTCATACAGCCTTTATACTGTTTTATTAATGAGATATATCTCGAATTAAATCAAACTGAGTAATGTTATGGAACAACTTAACAATATCAATCTTCCGTTCTCCTAAATAATCCAACCCCGGGTCTTTATAGACACACAAAACGTATTACTAAATTTGGAGCATGGTTTAACGGTGTTGGCACCAAGATTAGTGGCGATAGGTCGTTCGAGACTCATACAGCCTTTATACTGTTTTATTAATGAGATATATCTCGAATTAAATCAAACTGAGTAATGTTATGGAACAACTTAACAATATCAATCTTCCGTTCTCCTAAATAATCTAACCCCGGGTCTTTGTAGACAAACAAAATGTATTACTAAATTTGGAGCATGGTTTAACGTTGTTGGCACCAAGATTAGTGGCGATGGTTCGTTCGAGACTCATACAGCCTTTATACTGTTTTATTAATGAGATATATCTCGAATTAAATCAATCTGAGTGATGTTATGGAACAACTTAACAATATCAATCTTCCGTTCTCCTAAATAATCCAACCCCGGGTGTTTAGGGCATACAACATAAATTGGAGCATGGTTTAACGGTGTTGGCACCAAGATTAGTGGCGATATTCGTTGGAAACTCAAACAGCCCTCATACTGTTTTATTAATGAGGCATTATCTCGAATCAAATCAAACTGAGTGATGTTATTGAACAACTAAACAGTACTTAATGTCCATTTTTCTAGATAAACTATCATTACAAAACTAGCTTGATTAGGGAGTATATAGCCGCTCCGAGGAACGTTTGCTATTCTCAATTTCCTGCTTGTACTTGGCTTCACGGAGTAATTCGTCCTTTATAATGATTCTCTTCATTCCGGAGCAATGTACATGTACTAATGCTTACGAACGTACTCGTGTACTAGTACATGTGTATATGACAGAGTACGCACGCCGCACGTCTGTGACGTAGGGAATAATGAATATTCATATCGCCGTTAATCTTGGTGCCAATATATGCTACCGAGTTTAACACGGCTTGCAAGATTTTCAACATGGATGTCGATTTTGACCCATAATTTCCTTAAAAGGGACCATTAAACGGATTATATCAATAAAGTTAGTAAGTGGAACCGATGTATTATAGCCTAGGCCTAATTTAAAATTGGATATACACGAGGTAAAATTACATTTCGGGGGATTTTGGGGGCATAACAATACGGCCGTGGCAAGTTTGTCATGTTTGTGGGAGGGGCCTAGCGGCTAAAATCTAGCCGAATATCTTCAACACAGGCTGGCATAGGCAGTCGTTCAGTCTCTATAACCGGAGGTCTAGTGGAGCCAGACGTAGTCTCAGTGGAACAACCGACGATTATAGAGACTGAAGCTTTCGGTCTAACATGAGTCCCGCTCAAGACAAGTCAGAGACTTGTCTCCGATTCAGATTTTCATCTCTTGAAATTGAAAATTAAAGAAATTCAAACGTAATCAAGTGACAGCCACAGTCATCGTCTCACCATAATTAAGGTAGGTAGGTCTAACAGTTACACTATTATAAAAACACAGCTTAGCTTTAATGCCCTTCACTTTTTCAGAAATTCAGGTGGCCTCGGTTAATTTTAAAGAAAAACGGGGTCGTGTCCCACGTATGACTATGTTGAATTTCCTTCTGTATTCTGTATCAAATTTAGAGCAGATATAGAGTCTAGATTGTTTGATTCTGTGGTCGACCAGTTATATTCCCTGTCATGGTTGATTCACCAACACCAACTGCACTGTTTAACAATTGTTAATGTTATGTGTCAGGGAATCAACCAGGGAATTAACATGTTATTGTTAATTTGATGTTTATATAATTATAATAATGTTGCTGTTGCAGTTGTCTTGTTCAGTTGATCATGTTGATGTTAATGCTTATGTAGGAATAATGTTAGTGTTATATAATGTAACACTGTCGCTAGTATTGATCTAGTCTACATCTCAAAATTTGCGGTGCTTTAAGTTTAACTTGATAAAAATGGTGTTTGTTATCATGGTTATCATGATCATGAATACGCACCCTGTACAATGTACATAGACTATATGCACAAGGATCCTGGCCAGCAGGGGCCCGTTCCTAGAAACCGTCATAAGTCTAACTTCTTGACTATCCCATTGAAACGCGTGTTAATTCTATAACACACGTTTCAATGGGATAGTCAAGAAGTTAGACTTATGACGGCTTCTAGGAACGGGCCCCAGGCTCACACAGGTTCGATCCTCACAGGCACACACAGTGCGTAATCTTCAAGGCCTTGAAGCAGCTCTATCACAAGCTTTAAAAGCTTTAAAGGCAATACAAAGTTTTGGGAAATTTTGAAAATTGGGTGGATAGTGAATCTTTACAATTTTGATATATTTGGATGCCTCTATCTGTGGATGTGTTATATGCACTAAAAAAATTGAATATAAAAATTTACTGGGGCTCCCGGTAAATTTTGATAAATTTCAAATAGCGCCTATGGCCCTACAATGGCAGCTGCGACCATGAAAATCTCAGAATAGGTAGTTGTGATATATAATTTCCAAACAGGAATAGCTAATCGGTCGATTTTAGTCAAGAAACATTGTTTCATAGCTAAATTAATATCTTGACCTTGAGAGGGAGCTATACAACATAAAGAGTTTATTATTTATATTTTTATAACTTTAGACTCAATTTCAACCGCGACAACGATCAACGAATATTGTAGGAACGCATATGCGTCCAATATGTTAATTTGAACCAAATTCATGACCCCATACCAAAACTTTGTAATACCTTTAAAGAAGCTACGCGGAGGTTTCAAAAGGCTTTTAATCTTAATAATGTTGGTATCATTACAAAGTTAATGTTACAATCTTTCTAATGGTTCATATTTAGTTATCAAAAATTGTTACAGAATTGACTTATCTGCTATTAAAAGTGGTGAAATTACTACCCGATTATTCCGCCCTCGATCGGCCCGCTATTGTGACGTACGATTTGTGACGTAGGAGGTTGGGCACATGAGCGCGAGAGTGCTCCCAAGAGCTCTCACACAACTTCTCGCCTGCATGCATTATACGTTACAAACGCCACTAGAACGCTAAATATCTGATCAAAATGTCCGAGTTTGAAGAAGAGGTTTTACTCGATTTAGAATTCGAATTTGATGGGCACAGCTCCACAACTAGTGGCAGTGGTACTGATAGTGACGATGATGATAATGGGGGTGTAGGAGAGATGGAAAAAAGAGAACAATTCGAAGAAGACGGTGTCGATGCTGGTGCAAGTCCAGTGATAGTATATCAGCGCGAGCTGGCTGAGCTGCCAGCTGCCGCTCAGCTCCCCCGGCCCCGCTCAACTGGCGATCGATCTGTCATGCACCTTAATTGTCACTGGGGTGAGACATTTTCGAATTTGTCGGGATGTGTAGGGCTCTTTAGCAAATTTCACGGATAACAAAACAAAGACGATCAGATGTGAGGTTATATTTGGCGAAAATCAATTACAAATATGCACCATTCATAAATAGAACTGCAGCTGCAGGACATAAACATGCAAGGGAAGCTCGCGATTCACTCATCATTATTGTCTCCGTATATATTCAAAAGCAATCACTATCACGCCAAGGGCAAGGCATGATGACCGAACAAATGCAAAACATCTCAGCAAATTACACAAAACGGAAGGGTATTTGGACAAATCGAATTGCACGATTCACCCCTCGTATTATATAACCTAAATTTGCTTAATATTATATGTAATTACATGATTTCTAGAGATTGTTATTCCACTTTCTGGTCAGGATATGAAGCATGCAAAGTCTGGATAATGTATACGTATAGGCCTATGCAAAACACCGCACGCGAGCTGTGCGAGAGGCGAGCTCGAGGCCTAGAGTTGCGATCGTGCCCAACCAGTGGCGTCATAATCGGCCTACTGCGCGAACAAACTGTTCAAGCCAGGAATAGAAGTTTGAGGAGGTTCTTGGAAAAAGCTTCATACCGCGTTTCATTTATATTTACAAGACTTTAGAGCAGAATGTGTGTGTTCAAGTTGGTCTACGCTATCCGGACATGCATAATTTGCCCATTTTGAGTGATTATGTGAAATTTCTTCGCCTAGCTTCTTTAATATAAGAATTCTAACTTATGTATTACATACATGCCAAACGAATCTTAAGAGTATGAGTGTTAAACTATGAAAGATTGGGTCATGAAGGTTTAGGACGTAAATGATAGTTACCTTGTCTAGTGCATGTTGTTATCAATTACATTTACAGGTCTGCATTCTAGTAATACCTCAGTCATATCAATGAGACCAGCACCAGATCAACAACGGACCGATCAAGCCATTATATTACTTCCTATGTCCAAAAATCAGTCGGTCTAGTGTCGGTTAGGAGTCGGTCTGGCACAGTGACTGAGTTACAAGTATAGTCACATTCATACGTTTTTCTGTGTTGTGTAAACTTATTGACTTTCAATTTGATGTTTTTGTTGACAGCAGAGTCAAGATCCTGCATCATGAGGATGTATTCAGGCATCTTGTTACCATGGAGACACATTACATCACATGGGAGGTCGTTGCTTCCTAAGAGATACTCATCGGCAGGAAGATCAGTAAGGACTCCTTTCATGCAAGCAATCAAGAAAGGGTATGGAGAACAAACAGCCATTGTTGATAATCAAAGGACACACACTTACAATGATATCATAAGTTGGAGTATGGTTTTATCACGACACATCCTCTCTAATACAAAGAGAGATGAAGTCCTCACAAGGAGAGGGTCAAAGGTCATTCTAAATGGTGAGAGAGTAGCCTTCCTGTGCCCCAATGATGCATCATATACTATTACCCAGTGGGGTGTGTGGATGAGTGGTGGAATGGCCGTTCCTCTATGTAAGTCACACCCAGAATCAGAATTAGAATACATCATCCAAGATTCTCAAAGCTCTCTGGTAATAACAACCAAAGAATTAGCTCAGAAGATCTTACCCATTGTTGAGAGACACATGATCAACTACATGATTATTGACAATCAGGCTTTATCTCTTGCTGAAGGAAATGATGTAGCTGATATAGAAAGTCAAGTTGAGTTACAGGAAGACCCAATGCAACAAAAAGCAGATTTTATAGAGGATAATCTTGCAATCATGACTTTCAATCATCACACTGACGACCTCATCAACATGAATATCCTAACTGAGAAATGGAAGCAGATTCGTTGGAAGAATCGTGGTGCTATGTTAGTCTATACTAGTGGTACGACAGGCCGACCTAAGGGCGTCTTGGTGACCTTTGGTGCTCTTCAAGCTCAGATACAGATGATGATATCAGCATGGGATTGGACGTCTCGTGATGTTATTCTTCATGTCTTACCTCTTCATCATGTTCATGGTGTGGTTAATGTATTAGCATGCCCGTTGTGGTCTGGTGCTACGTGTGTCATGCTGCCTGACTTTGATGCACAGAAGGTAATAATGGCTTACATTCTTACAAACACACTTATGATATTTCCTTTTTTTTTATTTGGTTAGAGATATCTAGAACATTCCTAATATTTGTATAGATTAATCCACTTAGTAGACTTTATTGGAATAACTTGTTTTATAGCACAAGGCTAATCTGCCACAAGGTCGATTATCATTGTTTAATCTGTATGTGAGAAGTGATAGATTCCTAGAAGGGTTTCAGCCTTCTCTCATTACAGCGTGGAATTTAACACTGGGAGAGCAGTAGAATGCTTGATAAATATATTGTCTGTTTTTAGAAATAAAAAGATTGCAATTGATTATCTCAAATCTGATTTGTTCTAATGACCCCAGTTTTGGTAAGTTGTCACCAAGAGCAATTTTATTTTACAGAGTCAGAGAAAAGCTTTATTTAAAAAAATTACTTCCTTGTTGCACTATTTTTAATAGATGTGTATTATAAAAAAAGTTCATTTTAATTGTAGGCCTTACTGTTTTATGTTTTGTTTTTGGTTTGTTCTACAGGTTTGGCACATGCTCCTTGAAGACCATATACCCAGGGTGAATCTCTTCATGGCAGTACCAACTGTGTATGCTAAGCTTCTAGAATTCTACCAGCACAAGTACACCACACCAAAGGTGCAGGCTTTCATTAAAGCAACATTGAAAGAGAAAATAAGGTGATTCACATGATCAAATGAAGAGTGGTATCTGAATATTTTCGTAACTCTACATGCAGTTAAAGAAACAAAACCATGTGGTTTGCACACTTAATCTTTTAACACACTTAACTTCCTGAACCCACCTTTCTTTCATATCTAAATTAGCTCATTTCCTTTAAAACAGGACTGCACTACTTGTAGCTACTTGCGCCATCTATATAGCCAACAATGCCTAAGCAGTACAAGTTGATCCTCCATGGTCCCCTTTTTCTTGTGTTAATTGAGAGCTGATTTGATGAGATAATCACCTGCCAGTGAGCACGCAGGGAGGTCTAATCCGTCCTGGAAAATCTAGTGCATTTAGGCTTTAAACCCAGTGAGTAAAGTGCTGAGAAGGACAATATAACAAAACAAAACTGAACATTATATATTTTAGATTTTACAAAGTCCTAAACATAATGAACCTCAACTTCAGACAGGAAAAAAAGCAAAAATGATATTAAAAGAAAATGAAAATTATAATGCATTTTCAGAATGTGGCACCCCAATAACAGAGGTCAGGTGTCCTAGTCGAGTGGTTAATTCACTTTGACCTGAATGCAAAAGTTGTGGGTTCAAACCCTGGCGCAGCACTTATGTCCTTGTGCAAGGCATTTTATTTATATTTCTTTTCTCCATCCAGGTGCTAAATGGGTGCCCGGTTGGATACGAAGGTCAATGTGATTGGATTACGAGTACGTTAGAATTTTCCATAGGGATGGGAGAATGTGCACTGTAATGTGCAGACAAATATTTGAAGCCAGTGACTGGGGTATTAAAAATAGTGTAAGCACTTTGGTCGGTTGTAACTGATAAAGCACTTTATAAGAAACAGTTCTTAGTAAGGAAATGTGTTTGATGAGAATGAACTACTTCATATTTCCAGATTGATGGTGTCTGGCTCAGCAGCCCTACCTCAACCTATCATGGATGAATGGGAGCAGACAACGGGTCATAGATTACTAGAGAGATATGGAATGACTGAACTTGGTATGGCTCTCACTAATCCACTCAGTGGAGAAAGAATACCAGGTAACACACATGTTTGATCATATGGATTGGCTTTGAAAAAATGTGGGTGTTTTTTTTAAACCAATTTTACAATCTATCGCTCAAGTTAGTTCCTTTGAAAAGAAAAGAAAAGAAACAGTTTTGAAGTTATGATGTATGGTTTATGGGGGGGGGGGGTACACAACATTAGATAGTTACCCAGTTTTTATCATGGGTTTCCATTTGTTATACCTAGAAAATGTCGGATTAACACACCATGAAGCAAGAAATATTATTATAAAACGTAATAGCTTTGTCTCGAAGAAATCTCTTCTAATCATTTCACTTAAAAATTCTTCACATCAGTGGTGTTGTACATGTATATGATATAATTGAGATTTCTTCATCATCTCTCTTCAAATAAATATAAAAATTAACAAATATTTGATTAAAAATTACATGTCAACTGCATTATATTTTGTGATTGTAAACAGGTGCTGTAGGGAATCCCTTCCCAACAGTCGAGGTGCAAATCGTGTCCCCCACCAACCAAATCATCGCCAGAGGAAACTCCTTTCATAGTGAGGTAGTACCAGGGTTCGAAGGTCAACCTGGTGAATTACAGGTCAAAGGTCCCGCAGTCTTCAAAGAATATTGGAACAAACCTCAAGAGACGCAGGAGTCTTTCACCGAGGATGGATGGTTCAGAACTGGTATGTAAATTGTTGTGATAGCAGACATTTCCCTAAATGCAGCAAGCACTGTTTTTGAAAATTTTGAGTTGCAGTATCTCCTATTAAACTTGGCATTATATGGAAAGAAGAATAGACTTCCTGCTTTGTAGCAATAAGCCAGAATGTAAATATCATCAATCATTTGATTTTTATTTAAAGGGAACCAAAACCTTCATACTAAGTTTCTTTTATTGTAAAGTTTAAGATATTTGAATAAAATCAGTGAAAATTTGAACAAAATCGGGCAAGGAATAAGGAAGTTAAAGCTTTTTGAAATGACTAGTCACTAGAGGGTGATATTCGATTTTATGCGTCATTTGTGGACAACTCTCCATGCCTTTTGTACTTCAAATTTCATGTTTTTCCTTCTTTCTTGTGATTGAGATAATCTACTCCCCTGAAAGCAAGGTATAGAATGCAAAATAATATTCTACTTCACATCTTATTAAGTCGGATCAAGAACACAAATAAATATGAAAGAATTGTGAAATTTGTACTTCAAATTTCACAATTCTTTCATATTTATTTGTGTTCTTGATCCGACTTAATAAGATGTGAAGTAGAATATTATTTTGCATTCTATACCTTGCTTTCAGGGGAGTAGATTATCTCAATCACAAGAAAGAAGGAAAAACATGAAATTTGAAGTACAAAAGGCATGGAGAGTTGTCCACAAATGATGCATCAAATTGAATATCGCCCTCTAGTGACTTGTCATTTCAAAAAGCTTTTACTTTCTTATTCCTTGCCCGATTTTGTTCAAATTTTCACTGATTTTATACAAATATCTTAAACTTTACAATAAAAGTAACTTAGTATGAAAGTTTTGGTTCCCTTTAAACAAGCTGGAGCCACCACTCTTGTTTATACTGTCATGCTTCATGTTATAATAAATTTGGCTCTCAATGAGAAGAAAAGGCCTAGGAAATCAATTTTAATAACATAGTGATTTATTAGTGCTTTTTATTGTTTATTTGAACAGGAGACACAGCATGTTTAGATGAAGGTGTGTTTCGGATCTTAGGTAGGTCATCAGTAGATATCATCAAGTCTGGAGGCTACAAGATCAGCGCCCTTGATGTGGAGCGACATCTTCTATCCCATCCTACGATTGCTGAGGTAGTCGTCGTTGGTCTCCCAGACATCACATGGGGTCAAAGGGTCACTGCCATAGTAACATTAAAGCCAGGTCAAAGGTTAAATCTAGGGGAGCTTAGAGATTGGGGGAGGGATAAGCTACCATCGTATCAGATTCCTACTGAACTGAAGGTCATAGAGGAGATACCAAGGAATGCTATGGGTAAGGTTAATAAGAAACAGTTAGTCTCTCACCTCTTTGACATTGAATAAGATAGAAACATGTACATTTCATAACAGTATTAACAGTCTAGTCAAGTCTCTTTTTGTATTCCAAATCTTGGTATCACCTTTTTGGAATACTTTAACAGCATTCACTTGCATCAAAAGGGGGTGAGGGTCCCCCTCCCCTTTTTTTCTTCTTTATTAAATGAAATGAAATACCAAACATCTCTTATTTCATTTATGATACTGGACTGAAGCTTTCCTGAATTTTGTCTTATTTACCTTTTCTTATATAGCACCATGTTGAATACCCAAGTTTTTTTCTTCTCTTCATTCCTTGTGGGTAGGATAGGAACTCTGGAGGTATATGGCAGGGCCTGACCTTTAATTTTTTTTTAGGGAGCCAGCCGGGCTCCTCAAGCACTTTTTCAGGGAGCCCGCAGGGGTTTCAGGGAGCCCAAGTTTATCACGTTTTTTTTGTGGTCATAATAATGGTCATTAACTATTAAAAAATTAAAACACACCGTCACGATACCTTTTTTTATAATCATCAGCGCCGGGACCAGGGAGGGGTGTATTATTAAGTGTAAATGTGACCATGAGGATTAACTGACTGTACTGAAGAATTAATCTTACAACTATTATGAAGCCCTTTGGCTACAGTAACAGTCTAACATTGGACTTTAGGTTTTATCAGAATGAGATATAGTCACTCTTCCTCGCTCCGTCTGTTTCAATATATTCAGTCAATCATCCATGCAATCTTCATTATTGCTCAACAGATTGAGCAAACGATAATATCATATTCAGAGAGGAAAGTAACTGACAAAAACAACTTTGGAAAAGATGTTTAACCACGAGGAACATAACTTTTCTTTCAGAATCTTCCCAAAATATGATCATTTCATCCTTGCTCAATCTGTTTCAACGCATTTTTCAGTTTCCACTCAAATGGACATTCATCTTTGCTCAACCTATTTCAAAATAATAAATTCTCACTCAATGAATTTATTAAATTAAAAAAACTTAGCAGCATCTTCACCTCATCAAGAATTACACATTTGGAAACTTTTGGTGCAATAATAAGTCCAAATCACATCAAAGTTATAAGAAAAGTATTGTTCTTTTTTTTTTAATGCAACATGTAGACCAAGAGGCAGACATACTAGCTAGTCTCAGCAGAACAGTATCAGCCTTAATTCGACGTGACTCACTGTTTTCATGAATGAAATCTTGCAAATAAAAGCTCAGTCGTAATAGCAGACGAAACGTGATTGGAATAGTCAAATACTTTTTTTTTTTTTTTAATTAATCAAATGACGTATTACTATATGACATCCAACCCATGGAAGGCTAAATTACTTTCAGTTTACAATAAAAACATTTTGTGAAATACATAAACTGTAACACACAACAGTTTATAGTAGTACACAAACCTTGCGAAAACATATGAAAGAAATAATAAATTCATTTATTGATTGCCGTTAAGTTAGTCCAACGACATTCAAGTCAAACTTTTTTATTCCATGTTTTATTCTTTTCAGTCCCTTTGACCGTTTATACACGCCGTTTTAACGATTAGCCACGAATCTCCCTAATTCGTACATATGTTCACAAAACAACAATCGACCCCTTTTTACACACGCCTTTGAAGTTTGTAGTTCGTAAAATTATGTTCAAACAATAATCAAGTCCATCCAGGTACGCACGCTGAAGAATAAGCACTCACGATCACAAACGCACATGTATCACAAACACGAGTCGACGTAAACATACACTCAGCTTTGGCAACGCAGCCACCACGTGCGTTTGTCTTAGTGTGTACATTCTCTGAGTGCACCGACATACAATGCAGAATGTATTGCGCACTCGTTACGAGTGCGGAGATATAACGTTATCATGCATGGCATTCCTGCACTGATCTCGATGTGTTTTCTTTTAAAACTCATTATTCGCGCTGGAGTTGAGCCAAGTGTGCCTTGGAATGCCTAGCACATATTTCATGATTTTGACTGCGGAATTTGGGTTTTTAGATGGATTAAAACTTGGATTAAAGTGCTGGTAAGAAACAGCATTTTTCGTGGCTGATACTAGAAAAACTTAGGGAGCCAGCCGGGCTCCTCAAGCACTTTTTCAGGGAGCCCGCAGGGGTTTCAGGGAGCCAATGGCCACCGGGCTCCCGATAAAGTCGAGCCCTGTATGGATGATTGGTAGGAAATTTTATGTTGAATGTATGTCCAAAATGTGACAGGCAAGTTTTGTTCATGCTAAATTACACTGAGCTTAGTTCAGTAGTTGGAGGGTCCTGTAGACAGAAGTCCACTCTGCAGAGAAGTCTGTCTTGTCGGCCTTGGGTCTTGTACAAATCTTTGGTACACTGAGAAGCTCTCACTCAGTTCAAGTTCATTACCTCTCTCTCTCTAAGTGCCATATCGTTTGACTTTGGCGATCAAGCTGTTCCAAAACCCTCGGTTCCTAGCCTTCTGTATTAGTACCACTCCCAGTTCTTTCACTCCTCTCTCTTCCAACAATTTCTGCAGACTGTCCATCCAAAGTATCCTCCTTCTTCCCCTACTCCTTCTTACCTCAATTTTCCCTATCAAAGCAAGATTCTCTAGGCCTTCTTTACGTGTAATGTGACCCATGAACTTCAACTGCCTAATCAACATTTCACGTATCATTTTCCTTTGCACTCCAGCTCGTGTAAGAACTTCCTCATTACTAACTTTGTCAGTCCAGGGGATTTTCATCATTCTTCTTAAAAACCACTTTGTTCATTACCTATCCATGTTAAAGATGAATAAAATGAAAGGTTGCGTAGCTTTGTCAAGTTGGCAAAGTAATTCTTAGGTAATGTGATCTTGAAAGTCAGAAGGATTACACCATAATATGATCGCAGAGGGGGATTTTTCAGGGATGGCTATGAAGGGCTACCAAGGCGCGTCTGTTTCGTCTCACCCTACCATTATAATAGCTACCAAGGCGCGTCTGTTTCGTCTCGCCCTACCATTATCCGTTTGGATGATGTGGGACCGTGGGTGATGGGTCCCAACGACCACTTGACCACGTGGAGCTTGATCTCGGATCCATACTCCATCACCTTGCTGGAAGGTCGGTAAGATGCGGGTTTTATGTCGTTGGTTGTAGTTCAGTGTCTGATTTGAATGGTACTTGTCTTCTTTCCCTCTCACTTTTTCCAATTTCTGAGCATGGACTTGTGGCATAAGTGTATCAGGTAGAGTGGGGAGTTCAGTTCGCAGTCTCCGTCCCATACGCAGTTCACATGGCGCCAGACCATTCTGAAGTGGTGCAGACCGGTAACTCTGCAAGGCAAGGTCCATGTCATCATTCTTTTTTAACAAGGCTTTCACTGTTCGTACACCTTACTCCACTTCCCCCATTTGCCTGACGATACCTTGGTGAGCTGGTAGTGTGGACAAATCCATTCTTCTCTGTAAATTTCCGGAAAGTCTCATTCAGGAATTGTGGTCCGTTATCCGAAATCATCAAATCAGGGATACAGTGTTTAGCAAATATCTCCTTCAAGGATTTGATCGCGGCTTCATAAGTGTGTTCTTCTTCTTCTTCCTTTTTGAGTACAGACCTCTTTACAGAGTATTATCGTACTATACTGGGGGTGTGTGCAGGTGGACCACTACATCAGGGTTTCCCCCTACTATTATACAAACAGTGTAGTGGGTTCTTAACGTGCAAAGGTAGTGGCTCTTCTCTGTGTTCATGTAGAATTCTGACTTTTATCCATCATCTTGAACAGCAGTCCACTACTATAAGAAGCATCTTTCCTTGATACTCAAAGAGGTCCATTCCTAGTCTCTCCCAAGGACGCATTGGGAAGGACGAAGTCATCAGTGGTTCTTTAGTCTCCTGGCTATGGATGGCACAAGTAGTACATCTAGAGATCATCTCTTCCACTGACTTTGAGAGGCCTGGCCACCAGACCGACTGTCGAGCTCTGGCTCTGCACTTTGTGATGCCTAGATGACCTTGATGTAAGCGCTGTAGGATGTCTAGTCTCAGAGCCTGGGGAATGACCAGTCTTTCATCATACAGGAGCAAATCATCAATCACACTGAGGTGTCCCCTCTGTTCAAAGTATTGCCTTGTGATAGGGTTGTGAGGCATTTAGTCAGGCCATCCTTTCTCTCAATTCAATTCAATTCCATAATAAAAAACAGTAACATCAAAATACTACTTATACATAATTATTATTAAAATAGTAAAATATTGACAGTAAAAAAATAGGAATTTGGTTGCTATATAAAAACCCTAGGGGTTTTGTCTGGACAGCCACCATAAACAGTAAAACTAGTAAAAGAATCATAACAAATTATATTTGATATATGAATAAACAATAACAAAAAAACAACAACAAAACAAAACAAAATAGAACATAAGCAAAAACAAGAATATAGACCGCACAACCCTTAGCAAAATTGCACTGTGGAGTAATATGAGTGTTTTTACAAAGTAAGATCATTGGAAATAAGATATAATTTAAGCTTTCTTTTAAAGAGTTCAAACTTTTAATAGAAGTAATATCTGATTGTAAAGAGTTCCAGAGTACCAATGACCAAAAGTTCTGTTTTGTTATCATTTAACATCAACTTGTTTTGCAACATCCAAATTCTAATATAAACAACACATGTTTTTAATTAAGAAATACAGTGATCTTCAGCCGGTGTGTTACCTTAGTCAAAATCTCAGCACCCTAGGGGGCAACTTTGACAATTCCTTTGTGTTGAGCAGTGTGACCAAAGGTTTGTGGTCAGTTTAACTTTGAAGGACATACCAAGAACATAGTCACTGAACTTTTCGCATGCCCATGTAGTCGCTAGAGCTTCCTTCTCTATGACTGCGTAGCGTTGCTCAGTCTCAGTCAGCGAACGGGACGCATAGCAGACTGGCCGTCGGTGTCCATCCTTCTGAGTCTGGAGCAGTATTGCTACCACTCCAGTTGACGATGCATCATCAACAATAGTTTTAGGCAATGATGGGTCGTAGTAGGCAAGAACTTCAGTGAAACCTGTCAGCATTTTCTTTATGTGCTCAAATGATCTCTGTTGTGGTTCTTCCCAAAACCATCCTTCGTCCTTCCTCAAGAGTGCACGTAGCGGTTCATTCATTATTGCCAAATTGGGTAGGAACTTTCCAACTTGATTAACCATATATATAAAATCATACGACTCTTTCAGTTGGGAACTGAAGGAACCTGGTGTGCTTTCTATTACATCCCTTCACGGAACAAGTCCGATTTAGAAAGCACTTGTGGCTTTGGTGGCCTGCATTCAGACAGTTGTAACACAGACGGTAATCTCTTGCTAGGTTGAAAAGTTCTTATACTTTAAGTTCTTTAAATTGATTGCAGGCAAAGAGATCGTGTTCTTCACGGCAAACTACACATTGCTTCACTTCCTCGTCATTTTGGCCAACCTTAACTCCATGAGAGGAAAAAGATCTCCCTCCCTGCGACACTGCCCCTTTAGATCCTTGAGCTTCCTTCTTTCGGTCATCGAATAACCCTCCAAACACTGGGTCATTGACTTCTTCGGCAGCTTCGAGGACCAACTGCACCAAGTCAGACAAATCGGGTGACCTTCACCACCTTCAACCATCTGCTCCTCAGGAAATATGGGAGCCTCTCCACCATCTTTACCAGTTCACGTTGACCCCCGATCTCCTGCATGAGATCGAGTGCACTGAGGGTCTCCTCACAGATTTTCAACTCATCTGCATAGCTCTGTAATCCCTTGATGTCGTTAGGTCTTATACCAGGTCCATTTACAACCTTGGAGATCCATGCTTCTCCAATCTTGAACTTACTACCATAGCGTTCCAATAGTAGTTTTCTTGCCCTTCTATGTCCTAAAGAGGGTTCCACCATCAAGCAGCTCTTGATGATGGTCTTGACCTGATCTGTACAACACTGGAACAGCTTCATGAGCTTTGTCCCTTCCTGAAGTGAGGACCCTCCAATCAAGTTGTCGAAAGATGTTACAAACTCATGGTAGTGAAGAGGATTGTTAATGTTATTGAAGATTGTAAATCATGTTATAACGGGACATTAAAACATGCACAAATTAGCACATTATCCAAAAATACTGAGTTTTTGTCAGGATGTAATTTTTCTTTCACCAACTCTGGCAGACAAATTAAGGAAGGAAAATTTGTTTGATGCACTTTTCCCAATACAATCCCAATCTAAAGTTTTTGATTTACACTGAAATTTTGCCGGTAATTTAATATTTTGTAATAAATGTAAAACTGGTGCATGGCTTCCTGCAGTGGAAGCGAAGTTTGGAGCATGGAACTTCAAAGCAAAGTGGAATGTTACACATCCCATTATTAGGCTGTAGAACTCACGAATGCGTTTTAATAAATTACAAGTGTTTCTCCTCCTTGGTCTAAGTTACACCCCACTGGCCCTACATCCCACTGGCCCTGTATCCCATCGGTCATACACCCCACTGGGCACTGGCCCAATGTCTATGCAATGCCAATGGTCCTAACGTTACAATACAATAAAGTCATTTTTATAGCGCTTTTACAAACTAACTGTTGTTTCACAGCGCTTTACATTAAAGTTATCAAAGAATCTATTGTTGATCATGGTCAAAGAGGAGAGTTTTGAGAAATTTTCGGAAGACATCCAGCGAAGGTGCTAATAGAATAAAACGTGAAAGCTCATTCCACCTACCTACCTAGATGAAAGATTCCGGCTGAGCCCATTCACATAGCTTTATACCCGAGTATAAGTTTAATCGACGGGGGAAAATCTGCAATAGTCATTCAAGGTGCATTGTATGCTATTAAATGGTTTCATAATTTGAGGGGTTATCAAGACCCTACAGCTAAAAATTCCTTAATAAATATAGTCAAAGTTTGAAATCTTATTCATTGTGATTTAGCATTCATTATTCTTTGCTTTAGTGTTTGTTTTAGATCGATGAGGCCAGATCTCTTAAATGCAGTGACATCAGTTTTTATGACGATCATAATGTTTTCCTCTCTTTTTTTGCCATTTGCCTTGGAACCACTTTGATATTGAGTCTTTGAATTTGTTGATGTAATTCCTGTTTTGATGATAGATGTGTCATGTGTCTTAAAATAAATCACCCTCATATTTTCATTTCCACATTTGTTAAAGTTCTACCATTTGCAGCTGCATTTGTACAGTAAGTATTCTAAAAAGTGTGTGTTAGTTAGATATGATTTTGTATCAAAAGAAGTCATTTAAGAAGAGAAAACTTAGAAGAGATACAAGTAAATGTTATCTGCTATTAAGAAATTGGTAGGAAATGTAAGATAAGTGTAATAATGAAAATTATTTGACACTTGATACTGTTTCTTAATGCTGTACAAAGATTTAACCAAAGCTTTACTTAAGCTGCCAAAAATCTCACGCGTTCAAGGACGATGCCTATGCATTTCACCAGGGTGGAGAGTGGCAAATGTAAGTTAGTGTCCAGTTTGTTATTTTCCAGCAAGTCACTTTCATCTGGAGTCAATGGCAGCTAGTATATGTGCAGCATTATGAAAGAGTTATAACGACTGTCCAGATAGTTATTACGGGAAATGAAAATGACCTTGTCAATGATCAATATTGCAATCAATGACGATTTTAGAGGAAAGTCTTCCAAGATGTACATTTATTATACCAATTTGTGCAATTTGTAAAAATCATGACTTTGTTGATTAAATGTAATGTATTACTATTACTTGTGTGCAAGTCATTTTTATTTGTGATCTGGTAATTGGTTACTACCAGTAATGGTTGTAGCTTGTATATCAAATGGGAAGTCTTCAAATGAGAGGTCAGTACTGCAAAATTTGAGAAAAGCTTTGATCAAAGACATGCTGAAGCTTTTCATCTTAATTCAATGCTGATGAATGTCTTTGCTTAAAGCTCTTCTGTGATTAATAATTGATTACAAGATAAAGCACTTAAGAATGGAGCATTGAGAACTATAGAAAATTGACTGTTATTGTATAAAAGATGTTGGACTGTTAGATGACAGAGAATGGAGAACTAGAGTATATGCGAGTACTGATGGTTTGAGATCAGACTGTGAGGACCAGTGATGAGAACAAATAAAAAAACTCTTAAGCAGAACAAGTTCTCTCCCTTTATAGAGAATATTCTCTCACTTTGACTTACAAAGACAACGGTGTACATCATGGCATCTTTTCATGAAACAATCAAGGTACAAGTTCATTGACATCCCACTGAAACACGTGTATTGCAATTAACATGCGTTTCAAATGGGATATCAGCGAATTCTTACTTAAGACGGTTTTGTGACATGCTGCCAATCTTTATATTATTTAGTCGATGCTATGTTATTACAAGGGATAAAACTTGCTCTAATAAGAAGGAAGAAGCCATATTACACTGCTCCCACATGATTGCTTGCAGTCTGATAAAGTAGAATGGTGAGCCATCAGAGAGTAAGAAAGGAAGAGTCAAATGAAGGTTAAAGATAAAGTTGAGTTCTGGTCATGCGATTGCATTGTGAAAGAAACGTTGTGGAATCGATCAGAAAAGGTTGATCATCTAGCATACAAGTACTGGTGTGTACTGCAAGGTTCTGGAATCATCAAAATGATAAGAAATTTGGCCCAGTCTTGGTAAAGTTACAAGCACCTGTACACAGAAAGAAATATGGGACTACACGATCATGTGGCATAAAAATCCATCCCAATTTGTATGATGTTACATGCCATATTTAGAATATTAAGACATTTGAAGAGCCATGCTTTTCAGGGAACATTTTTTTATCTGATGTTCTTCCACACTTGCATAATACAATGATAACACTCACAAATTATTTTTCACCTCTTCCCAGAACTCAACCTTCTCTTTAAAGACTATAGATTTGAACAAGGACTTTACAAATAAATCATTATTTACAGATGTATTTAATACAAACGATATAAAAAACTACTGGTATGTTAAAATGTAGCATAGTTAATATTGTAAATGAGGATATAGAGTAGGCTCTTAGCCAATTCACACACAAGTAGTAGCTGTGCACGTATGTGAAAATGTGAAAGACATTGTATGCATTTGTAAAATATAAAACATAATCTCTAATCTATGTATGGGGTATTTATTGAAAAACAGTTTCCAGCCTATTTATATGAAATAAAAAACTCTTATTGCTAACATGCCTTGGTGTATAGTAATCTGCTTAACAAGTTTTTGAACCTATATTTTGAAAATTTACTTAATACACAAGTAATTCAGAAATTTGTTTATCATTTCAATCCAAAATTATGAAAATGAATACATTTTACAGAGGAAAGAAACTTACACCAGGAATATATACTGGGTACAGGAAACAAGGTGAGTTAAATACCGGTGTACAATGTAAATCTAACCAACCTTAAGCCATTACAAATGAATACAATCATGTTTTATTACAATAGGACTTTAATATTCGAACATCGAAATACCTTCTGAAATGCTTCAAGCTAACTTTCCAAAATACATCTTATCACATAAACAGTGTCTAACTGATTTCTAGGAAATCATACATAATCTATACCGATTCCTAAATCATAAAATGTTGAAAGAGTGAGTCCAAAAATAATACAAAGAGTCTACCGGTACCCTTGATAGAATCCACTTGCTCAACCAGGGTTAAACAAAATTAATGTTGAATTAAAAATTTAGTAAACAAATACAAATACAAACTTACATGACTAGATAATGACTACGGTATAACAAATATCTTTTAAGATATATTAACAGTTTCTTGAACACTCCTATAAAGAGATTTCATCAGTGAAAAAAATACACGGGGGCTCTAGGCGAATTAGCCCCCAAAATGCCTAAAAGAGCCCCCGAAAGTCATAAAAGAGACCACAACAATTTGCATAGAGTTCAATGCAAAACAAATTAAAGTGTTATTATTTTAAATTTCATGCAAGCAACCTTGAAAAGTAGCCCCCCAAATTTATTTTTTTCCCTGGATTTCATACATTTAATTTAAAGATTGTCAATCAACTAGAACTATCCTTATATTGTTTATATCATGATACAGAAGAATCCATGTAAAATAAAAACAATTGTAGACATTTGATCACACAAACTTGAGTATGTAATATGGTCCCTTATATGAGGTGTAGGGATGCAAAATCAAGTTCCAGCTTCTCACAGTAATAGATGCATTATTGGAAGAGCAATGTTGCTCAAATGTCTGCAATACAATTTGATCTCTACCCAATTTCTTAACCTCTTTTTCTGTTAATGTCAATGAAGTTTATCAATGTCACTCAACCATTTTCATGATGTTACAACAAGATATAGGATAAGCTCTGAAGCTCTAATCTGCTTCACTGCTCTCAATGGCAGTATTTTGTTATCCAAGTTCTGAATATTAAAGTAGACCCATATCTGCCTCTATTTCTGTTTTGTTTTTGTCAGATATTAGTCTACCTCCTGAAGACTGTGCTCCCCAGTCTCATTGAGAGAAAGCTCTGAAGATCAATTCCCTCCAGGGAAAAAAATAATATTTATTTTTCTGGGGCTACTTTTCAAGCTTGCCTGCATAAAAATAACACTCTAAAATTTGTTTTGCATTGAACTCTATGCAAATTTACGGGGGCTCTTTTCTGATTTTTTTTGGGCTCTTTTGGGCACTTTTGGGGGCAAATCTGCCCTGAGCCCCCATGTATTTTTGTCACTGATTCCCTCATGGAAGATGAGCAACAGCTTCAGAGCAGGGTTCCATTGCATAAAACTTACCATTGATTGTAACTTTTCCATCAATGGTAACTACCATGGTAACCTTGATTTTGATTGGCTGTTGAGCCCTGTTACCATGGTAGTTGCCATTGATGGCAAAGTTACCATCAATGGTAAGTTTTATGCAACGGGCCCCTGGTCATATATTATAATGGAATATCATGAACATGTCAATATGTTTAATACAAAACATTTCTATTAGACATAACAGATCTTGTGCATTAATGCTAATCACTAATACTGCTTTAATATAATGTTAATGTCAAAAAGCCATGTAATAATCTATTTCCAGCATAGTGCTTTAATCAGAACAGACCAGTTCAAAGATAGATTAAGAATGCAACGGATGCTCAGCTTGATGACTGAAGCTTGAGTATCAAATGACATTGGAACATTTAATGTATACATTTAGCATACTTGTGTCTATACTATTACATTTCAATGTCTCATAACACGTCAGTGCACTGGTTCACCATAAGACACTTTTGGAAGAACATCCATGAATGTTTTGAAAAACAAACTATTATTCTACCATAGTTTCTAATATTCCATCCATCAATTCAGAACCATGCACTTACGATCTGGCCTATTAAACTTGCTACTCTACCCTGATGTATTACCCTGAGAAAGCATGCTGATAGACAGGTGTTTCTAGTAGTCATCTTGGGGATTTCCCTCCATCTGTTTCTTGAAGTTATCTTGATAGATCTCATCAGGTGTAGCTGCTTCTATCACAGCTGGATCTTCTTTCATTCGACCACAGTATCCCATCAGCTATCCATTCAAAAAAAGAAAGTATTAATATTAATAATGAAATATAATAATAATACTCTGGATTTACATGTGTATATCAGCACCTACCAGTAATACATCTACCATGTCTCTAATGCAATTTCCAGGTTACCCTAGAAAACAGGTTCAGGCTTGCCTGCACACAACGTATTCACCTTCTCCACTCCCTGGGGAGTATTCCAGTCAGATGCTTATTTAGAGATGCTCACACTCACAGGGCTGAGAAAATTACAACTGTTGTATTATACACATTAACACCTGGGTGGAGATAAGCAATGTTGATAAAATGCCTTGTTTAAAGGAACTTTATTGTAACATTGTTCAGATGAAAGAAAATGGTGCTAAGGTAGTGACTTCAATGCTAGATGTACAATTAAAGATAATCTGAAAGTTTGAGTGAAAACGGACCATTATTATTAATGATAAAATTGGGAAAAACTGATCTGATCGATTTCTTAATTCTCCCAACTATATTATTATAATTTAATTACATTTCTGGTGAATGTAAATCGTCACAAAGCAATAAATGGGCTCTATATACCATTCCAGACATTTAAGTGTTGAAAGATTTTTAAAAGCCTGTCTTATTTTCAAGGAAAAACAGTTATGGAAATTAAAAAATGGTTGCGAGAATTTACTGTTAATCACTGTTAGAGGGTGTTGCACAGTGACGCCTTCAAAGAAAACCATAAATATCTTTGTGGTTTGAGAATTTTCTCAGGATTTTTTTGCCTGTTAGAGGGTAAGTACAGTAGAAGGAATCTAAATAAGTAACATCTCATACAAAAATTACACACTTTTTTTATCAACCTTCAACAATGTTACCGAGTCACTTTAAGGCCGGGATCAAACCAACTACCTTTGCATCTCCACTTGAGCGTTTAAACCAATTGCCTATTATAGCACACTTATCTCTATTTTGAACTCAAGCAGAGAACAATGTGTGGGGCTATTTAAAATCAACAAGAAAATGATGGTTTATTAATAACTAACAATTTTTTCTACATATAGAAGTGTACTACAATTTGTCTAATTTTCAATGTTTTTTTTAAATTATAAACAAAGTTTATATATGATTTTAAACAAAAATAATTGAGCAAAGTAGACATAATACATTTACCGATACTTAGCAATAGCAAAAAATAACAACATCAACATATACACACCGTAGGATAGTTCTCTCTATGAAAGTCTTCACCGAGGACAGCCCATCTTTCAAACCAAGGCCACATAATGAAATCAACCAGTCCAGGTTTCTCTCCTATAAAAAATAGAACAAATAATAATTGTTGAATCTAAAATTTACAAAACATTCTACATTTAAATATTTTGATTTATGACTGCAAATTTGTGACACATTATTTACCTAAAAGTCAGAAGTAGAAACTAGACTCAGCAACTAAGCAAATAGTGAAGAAAAAAAAATGAATTTATCAAGTTTGGTATAATAATATTCTAAAGAATTATGGACTTTTGAAGACATAACATGCTAAACATTGTGGAGTGACATATGAGGAAGTCAGGATCATAGAAAATCAGTTTATAATCCATCGATGGAAGTGTTTTTTTGCATGATTTAGTATATTTTGACCCATTAATTTACAATCATGGTGTATGAACTTGTATGCAAACTGACTGACTTACCAAAAAAGAAAGCAGAGCCTCTCTTCTTAAGCTCCTCTTCAAGAACATAGAGTTCTTTCTGATAGACGGCTAGAAAGTCTTCTGTAGAGGATGGAGGAGGATGGTAGGTGGCCTTAAAGAATGGTGGACTTATCTGTGAGTGGAGGGAGACATGAAAATATCTTTTAGTATACTAGGCTACATTCTCCAAGATTGTTCAGGTTTAAACAAATCAAATAATATGTAATGTTATAGCTCATCATTGGTTCCTCTTCTTTCCACAAAGTCACAAACACTCGGGGTGATCAATCATGTAATAATCTCATTCATAACACACCTTTTCAAGAGATGCAAAGTATATTCAACAGAAAAAAAGGAAATGCTGATCAAGCCATAGGCTACTAGTAAGTAATCCATTTCTTGAAATGATCTCACTTGCATCATAAAATGGTTAATACAAAAACAACATCATGGTACACTTGAATTCATCCTTTTCCCAAAAGTCCCTTGTCTCCCTACCTCCATTTCCTGTCTTAAATGTATGAATTAAAGGCACACTGTCCTACTTGTAGCTACTTGCTCCCTCTATATAGAAAACTTCCCCAATCGGTGCCTGTTGGTCCCCCATGATCCTCTTTTTCTTATGTTAAATGAGAGCTGAGTTAATGAGATACCTAGCCACCTGTCACAGTGACCTCGCTGGCTCGCTGTGTGGTCTAATCCCTTCTGGCTGAAGTAGTAAAGCCTGCCTTTAAAGGAGACTGATAAAACACATATTGAATGTAATGACATTGCACAAAATAACAGATGTGTCAATCTCACCTTGCTTCCAAAGTAATCCAGGAGCATCTTATCCTGAGCCTTCCTGTATGGATCCTCAGGCCATAGGTCGACACCAGGATACGCATCATTCACGTAGTCACAGACAATGGAAGAATCCCTCACTATCTTCTCATCGTGTTCAAAGCATGGAGTAGTCCCAAAAGGATTCTTTGTCTTGTACCATTCTGGTTTCTTGGAGAGACTTATGTTGACCAGTTCATAGCTGGGTAGATAGACCAACAGAATAACAATTCAATCTGACATTTTAGCTTATGTGAACTAATAATTTTGAGGCATTGACAAGTTCTTAGTAGAATAGAATATTGAATTGAATAGACAGTTGTGACGACATGAAAAGACTTATGTTGATCATGTTATATCTGCATATATTGATATCATTTTATTTTTAATGACAAGTATGTTTATTTAAGATAAAAATATATGAATATTTGAGGTCTTTATTACTTTCAGTATCTTCCCCGAGTGATTACAGAACTGACAAATTAGAAACATGCTTAACTATTTGTCTACTACAAATTGAGATACAAGACTGCCAGTCGGCTAAACTTTTCATTTTTAGCAGCATATTTTACACACATACATGACGTTTGAATAAAGTATACAGAGGCAGCTCAATGTGTGTTCTATAAGTCAACTGAAGCAGATAATACTTTAACTTGTGGATATGAATCAAAGAATCTACAATGATTCTTGGCTGCAAGAATCAAACTTACTCTACATTCTTGGCTGCAAGCACAAGTCGAGATCTATGAGCGAAAGGGCAGAATCGGAAACTGTAGAGACGAGGAACTCCCTTTTTTAGAGGTGGTATAGGGTCTCCTGTAATTATCAATCAATAATTGTTCACATTATAAATAGTCCAAACATGAAAATTTGCTTTCCATCAGCACCACAGAAAAATACAATACAATAGAAAGAAATAGACAGACTCAGGCGCGTAGGGAGGGGGGGGGGGGGTTAAACCCCCCTCAATGTTTCTGTTATGTTAAAGGGGGGTGGGGGTGGCTCTTGATAACAAAAAAGTACACACTACCTCCTCCTCCCCTCCCCCGCCCCCCCCCCCCCCCTGTCGAGCATAACAAAACAAAACAAAACTTCTCCCACCCCCCCCCCCCAGACTGTTGCACAGGCTAACATCAAAGGGATTCTGTAGAACTGTCCTCATCCCACCCCTGCAAAAAAAAAATTATAACGAATTGGGTAACAAATATAAGATCCTCAGTCCTTATCCCCCCCCCCACTTATTGGCTGCTAAATGTTTTCTCTCGAATTGGACAACAAAAAAAGCGCTCCTTACACCCCCCCCCCCCCCCCCCCCCCCAGCGAAATATCGGTCGGCGCGATTTTCAAATTTTAAAACACTCCCCTTGAAAAAATCCTGTGTACGCCATTGGAGTTGGAACGACTTTACAGAGTATAGGCCTACCGCTAGGGTCTACAAGGAAAAAAATTGCACATCAATTATGTTGCTCAAAGTAAACTCTGTTCCATTAATTGTTCAATTTAAGAAAAACAAGTCTTTTCAGTGTACTTTAATTCCAACCCACAGCACAACATTCTTTTCAATGGCTTACTTAGTTCCACACAACACAACACAACGACCCATTGGAATCCCAATGGGTCGTTGTGTTATCATGCAGGTTATGAATTGCAATACGATGATTACATAAACTTCGTGAAAACATAGACTCTAGGCTACACCCTTATTCAACTTTCGAGGATGGTCGGGTGTAACGTTTGTGATGGTCGGGTGTAACGTTTGTTAATACACCATTTATATATTGCCAAAGTGATAGTCTACTGTCTTTACCCAACATTTTTAAAACATAATTTAAAGGTCATTTGTTAATGGGAACCATCATGCAAGCGGTCCCAGCCCAGCGAGCGCAGCCCCACTGCCACAACCTGGGGCGGTATTCTGAACCCTGTGTTATCTCTAATATTGTTGTATCTTTGAAGATAAGATAAAGTTGGTATTCTGAACATTGTTGTAACTTTTGTGTTATCTTTTGTTGTATCTTTTCTCTCATCTTATTGGCCGCGCCTGCGCTCATACTTTGGTGCGCTTGTAATTGTGCGTATTATTAATAAAGTGGCATTTAATCCTCATTTGCATATGCGCACGGGAGATAATATGTCGAGATAATTGGTATTCTGAAAGTTGTTGTATCTTTTGTCTTATCTTATCTTGCATGGTATTTACAACAATATTTACAACAGGTAGGGGGTTGTTGTATCTTTCGTGGTGATATAATGGCGGCAATATTTTTTGCCCAGAACCAACTTCGTGCCAATAGACGAGTTAGAAGAAGATTGTGTGTTGACCGGAAATATCACAGATGAGAACTTTCTAAGATATTACATGCTAGGATATGACGATTTTAATGCTCTCATCTTAACCAATATAGTGAAAGCGTGATTTGTCTTCATGATCCACATTCAACAGCGCCTAATGATGGCGCGCGTAATAAGTGCTCGAATAACTAATTACGCCCAAGATTAGTATGCGCTAGGCGCAGCTTCAGATATGGCATAAAGTATTCCTATTGGTTGACCTA
>JAVYIG010012560.1:0-52824 GCA_035222895.1 Strongylocentrotus droebachiensis
ACATGGGTTGGGCCGTTGTCTTGTGAGCTTTGTTATTGAAGGTAACAATCTTGCTTTTCTGCGGGTTGATGCAATATCTCCAAGTTTCTGCATATTTACATGTGACATTCAGCATCTCTTGAAGCTCTGTTGGAGATGAGCTGACTAGCGCTACATCATCGGCCAGGACGATCACACCAGCATGCTGGCTCAGCAACTGGCAACCTAGCCTCTTGTCTCTCAGCTCCTTGATAAGGCCGTCAACAAAAACAGTGTACAGCAGGGGGGAGAGTACCACACCTTGCCTGACACCCTGTAGTATCGGTATGGCTCCACTTGTCTTGTCAGACCACAGAAATTGGCTTTCCATGTTTTCATACAGAGATCTGAGGAGGGCTGTGTATGCAGGGTCAATGTTGGTTTGATGCCAGACCTTGTCGAATGCCTTCTCTGCATCAAGGAGAGCAACAAAGGTAGGCCGTTTCTGGCAGGTATTGATCTGCATGACGTCAGCATGCAGGAGTGGTTTTTCTGGAACCCGAATTGTAGCTCATCTGGTATACCATTGCCTTGAAGGGTCTTCTCTAGCCTTGGTTTGAGGATAAGCTCAAGGAGCTCTGAGAAGGACGAAGACAAGGTAATCCCTCGATAGTTCCTAGGATCGCGGGTATCCTTTCCTTTGCCCTTGTGGAAGGGAAGAATCAATCCATCTTTCATCTTCTGTGAAGTATGAGCGGTTGAGAGGTAGTAGTTGTAGATGAGCAGAATCAAGTGCATGGTGGCTTTTCCTATGTATATGAGGTGCTCTGGGCTGATGTTGTCTGGACCACTGGCTTTGCCCTTCTTCAGTTTAGTAGTAGCTTCCTTGATGTCATGAGATGTTATGGTGAGGGCATACATGGGTGCTGAGAACGTGGGCTTTTCAGGGATGTCGAATGCAGAGCTGCTAGAGGCATCTCCTGTATGGTCTGGTAGGGAGAGGTCAGTAAAATATAGCTCCCAGCCCTCAATGACTTCGCCGTCCCCTTGATATGTTCTACCATCGTACTCTAGTGACTCTGTACCATACCCCGAACTCTCTTTGGAGCGCTGGTTCTTGACAAGTTTGTGAAAGAGCTGCTGGTTCGTCTCGCAGGCGTTCTCGATACAGTTCAGGAGTTTTCTGTTGTTGTGAGCTCGAGATTGGCGGAGCTGACTTCGAAACTTCTTTCTGCATAGGAGGTAGTATGTGAAGAGTCTACCACTGCGTGGCTTTTCAGCTGTTTTCCATCTCTTCCAGACTTCAAGGGCGGCGTTGTACGAGTCTTCGACCTTCGAGGTCCATTCTGGTTTGCCGTGTTTACCTATGGAAGGATAGCTGTGTGGGAGGCTGAGTGAGGTCTCAATCATGGCCGTGGTAAGCTTATGAAGCAAGTCGTCCACAGATGTGTTGTCCAGCACTCTCTTGTGGATTGTAGTAAACAACTGCCTTGCTGTAATTTCAAGGGGATCAGTATATTGAGCTGCTATCTGATCTTTGGATGCATCTGTCCATTTGATTTTCAGTCTTTGCAGTTTCTGGGCTGGCTGAGTGGTTGTTGCATGCTTTGGTCGATCTGTATGTGAGTTACATGGTAGCACTATAGACCATTTGATCCTTACCAGCAGGTGATCCGAAGTGTTCAAAGGTGCCAATGGTGAGATCAGCAAACTGGTGGAGTGATGAACTAAGCGTAATGAAACAGGCTAATATCTCACCTGTTTTCAAAGCTGGTGATCGGTCGCTTGTAACAAATTATCGTCCAGTAGCACTAACGTCCATTGTTAGTAAATTGATGGAATCATTCATTTCTAGGGCAATCTGCAATCACATGGAATCGAATTGCCTTTCATCACAAGTCCAGCATGGTTTTGTATCTAACAAATCATGTGTGACCCAACTTCTGACCATTACTCACCAGTGGATGTCTATCTTAGATCAACGTCGCCCGCCCCGTATTGACGCAGTTTTTTTTTTACTTTTCAAAAGCCTTCGACCGCATGCCTCACGATGTTCTATTGCACAAATTGTCTCCATTATATAATGTTACTGGTGACGTATGGTACTGGATTCGGTCTTTTCTGTCTGGACGTCAACAGCGTGTTCAGTACAAAGGATATTTCTCTTCACGGAGTTCACCAACATCCGGTATCCCCCAGGGCAGCGTGTTAGGTCCTTGTCTATTTAACTTGTTCATTAATGACCTGCCCCGCTACATTGACTCCTCATGTGCATTATTCGCGGATGACACTGTCATCTCTCGCCCCATGTGTGCTCCCGTCGATCACCAATACCTCCAAAATGACATCGATAGCATTCATCAGTGGTGCCAAGACAACAAGATGTGTCTTAACGCTTCAAAATCTAAAGTCATGAGGATATCATGCGCTAAGAATCCAGGTATTCCCGAGTACAGCATCAATAGCGTTCTTCTTGATGTAGTAACTGAGACCAAATATTTAGGTGTCATGATAAATAACCGCTTATCTTGGGATAGTCACGTCAACTACATTGTCTCACGAGCCAACCGGCTCCTTGGCCTGCTTTCTAGTGTTTCATCTGGTCTCTCTTCCCACGCTACACTTTGTCTGTACAAAGCTCTTATTTTACCCATACTCGAGTATGGTCTACCGGTTTGGACCCCGTATACGAAAAATGTAATTGGTAAGATTGAAGGTATTCAAGGTAGAGCGACCCGAATTATCCTTAAACAAAGAAGAATGGAAATGTCATACGAGGAAAGGTTGCGACGCCTCCGCTGGTCATCTCTTGATTCTCGTCGGAAGTACACTTTGATCACATTCATTATCAAATGTTTGTTTATGTATGTATCCTGCGATAGTGTAAACAGCGCCATAAATGTAAACCCAAGGTATAGTACCGACCTGAAGTTCTAACATTTGTTCGCTCGAACTCAAAGACTGCGTTCGTCAGCCATTAACTCATTTCCCAGATTGTGGGACACACTTCCTCAACATATTCGTAACGATGTACTATTGACTCAAATTGGCACTTGGTGCTCCCACTTAAAGGTGTTGAACTTTGGCTTGTAAATTTGTATATATAATTCCGTATTTATTTATGTTGTATTATACATTATATTTCTTAATAATATTAATAATGATTGTAACAGTTATATGATATAATCGTAGCAATAACAATAATATAAATGATGTTGTTAATAATGACGAATATGCTTATACATATTTGTAACAGTGTGATCTTTTGATGCTGTTTATGCTTTCTTATTGCTAGTTGTTTAAATTGCTGCTGTTTATAGTCATTTATAGAATATAAATAATTCTTCAATTCCATAGATAAGACTTTACATAATAACCACCTGAGTTGTATACCGTATAATATTTGTTCCATTTCTCATTATATAATATGAAACAATAATGATATGTACTTGAAATAATACACAGTCCATTTACCCATTCCAAACCATTCCAAAATTGTATTAATGAATTTTAATATTTTCATAAACATGATATAGGGCTTACCTTCATCTGTACATATTATGATCGCGCAATAGCTTCGAGACTGGTTGTTGTTGAAATTGTATTCTCAATGAAAATTAATTTTTGTTGATGTTTTAATATAAATTACAGTCTCAGTTATATCACGTGACGAACTCGCTCGCATTGGTCGTTATGCTGGGTCAGCGGTTCTCCTTGCGTTCTGTAAGAAATACGGTGTGACAGAAGTCCCGGAACAACAATCTCCAGCAGGAAAAGAACTGCCTTTCGAAACCAAAATAATCAATGTGCTGAAGCCGACGTTAGACTCCAAGCATGAAAAATATCATACAGAAGGAAGGAACCTCTATGCAACCCCAAGAGAAATTCTAAGACAGCTGCTTCAGGATAAACAACCACGCTACGGTAAGGCACTTTATCGTAATATGTCGAAGGCAAGCTGTCGACTCTGATGACTTTCGAAAAAGGTCTTTTTAACAGCCAATGTCATTCCTCTAATAATCTTTAATATGTTATAAAACAGGATAGATTGAGTTAATACAGTGGAAGCACAGTCTCAGGCTAGAATATAAATATTAGCCTTTTGATGTTGAGTATTTGAATCTATCGGATGGCAATCCGCCCCTCTGACCTCTGAAATTAGTCTTTTTAGTAGTTCATGGGAGTCAGCCCCAATATTATTGTTCCCCCTAAATTATACATTTTAAAACAAGAAATTTGTGAAATATGAATAAAAAAGTGAGCACATGATCGACTATCATTTTCAGTTATGCACTTGCCTCTACTACCGTCTTAAGCATCTTCCTATATATTATATAAATTTATTATTAGAAAGCGGTTATCGATTTGTGAGGTATGATAGGCAATCAGAACATATTTTAAGCGATTACGAATAAACTACAAATTACTTGTTTTAATTTTCTAGCCTGTCTTCTTGCCAGGAGAAACTCAGGGTGGGATATCTTCAATGTAGAGCTGATCGATTTAGCCTTTCGCCTCATCATGGCCGACGTTCACCCGTTTGCCAAAGCTCTCAACATAAGCGATCGAGTGCTTACCCATTACAAGCGAAACCTCGGACCTCACAATCTGACACAAGGCACTGTCAAGATCATGCTGCAGGTGACAACTGATAACCGATCAAATGAGGTTAAGGTCATCGTGAACACTGATCACCGATTTCAACTAGTTAAGGCCTTGAAACAGGCAGGGTATTCTGAAGAGGCAAGGGCAATATATTTTGGTGAGTGATAAATATTCTTTACACCGTTCACAGCTTTCTAAAGACACGAATGAGAAGGAAATATCTTCCTGTGGCATAAGAAGGGCGTTTAGTATGCCCGCGTGGTTAAAGTACTTTGTGGAGGTGTCGTAGTCGAGTGGCTTAATCACAGGAAATGGTTTGCTTTTCTGGTTAACAAAAAAATCGTGTTCGTGGGTACCTGCCCCATCACGGCACTTGTGTCCTTGAGCAAGGCTTTTATTTACATTGCTCCTTTCTTCCCAGGTGGTAAATGGGTACACGATAGGAAGCGAACGTCATCGTGGATGGATTAGCGTGTACGTGCGCGCGCATAAAAGACGAGCTAGCTGGAATGCTCCTCATGGAGTGGAGAAAGTGCACTGTGATGTGCAGAATAGTGATTGAAGCCAGTGACCGTGGTAATATTTATACCCTAAGCACGTTGGTCAGTGAATGGTAAAGTGTTTTATAAGAAACATATATTAGTAGTAGTAGTATATTATAATGTATCAAGCAAATTTCTGGAGCGATTGCTCTACAAATGAAATACCTTGTTTTAAACATGGCAGGATTTTCACTATTGCATTTGAGTATTATCGTATCAACTTAGCATATTCATTAACTTGCCGACGATTTAATGCTTTCGTCCTCCTAATTATCGCGATAATGCACGACCGCGTTCAGTAGAATGAATTACATTCAGAAAAATGACGAATAGGGTGAGATCGGGGAGATCCCATACAAAATGTTGCTTTTAAACATGTTAAGTGTGCCAACAAAAAAATGGAGATAAAGTAGCTTTCGTTTTAAATATGCCTTTTGTGTACCGAAAAAAGTCTCCTCCCATGCACACTTGTGTGAAACTGGTATTCTTTATGCTTCATAATATAATCCGGCAAATCTTTAGCTGACAAGAAAATCCGGGGTGAATTAAAATCAAAGTCTTTTTTCTGTTACAAACGGGTATGTTACAGGATTCGAAATCGGCTTTGGAGACGTGATAGAAGTTGAGAATCGAGTTGACAAGGCACAACTGGCGAAACAACTGGGTGTTTCTGATGACGTCCAATCGACTGCGTCAGACAGCCAAGGGAAGGATGATACACTTCATCAATCTGTACTTCTTAGATGGAGAGACTCTGTTTGTTCTTCAACCTTCAACCATCGCTTGGTATTGGCCGATGCGTTATTCAGCATGGACGAGGAGCAACTCGCACTAGACATCATCTCAGGTATGTAATTATGCCTCATTGAAGCTTATGGGTGAGGGGCAACTTGCCATAAATATTGTAAAGACAAAATGTAAACTACTTTATGTGCCTTTGCTAAGCATGGGCGAGGAGCACCTTGCCATTTTGGGCATAATGTACAATATTTTCAATGCCTTCATGAAGCTTGGGCGAGGAGCAACATGCGCTGAACATTATTTCAGGTATCTTTACACCTTCATGAAGAACTTTCACAATTTCATTATTGTTATTTTTTCTCCATTTTCCCAAAGGACCAGTAGAAATGCCCCGGAAAATATAATGTCAGAATTTCCCATAGAATTATTAAAATAATTAAAAAAACTGATAAAACAAATATATACTAAGTGGGATATAATTAAGAAAATTTAAGATAATGAAGGCACATTTAAATATGGAAGAACATAGCCTCCCTGTATTCTGAAGATAGAAACATTTGTATATTGTTTTTTTGTCCTGCGTTGTCAGGAGTGTATAGAAAAAGAGCGATAGACAACCCAGTGTCAAAACGGCTAGCGGCTTCCATTCTGGAGGGAGAATTGCCTTCACTGAGTAAAGTCCTAGACCAGAAGGTAAAGAATGGACAAAAATGCCAAGATATTATAATCGCTTGGGTGGCTGAGATGAAGTTAATCAACATTTTGGCGAAGAGTCCAACAAAACTGAGCAACGAACTTCTTGGTGCAGGATTCTATGCCTTTGCGCATGAGATTATGGCAGGTAATGTTAAATTTGAAAGATAGTTTTTCAGTTATAAAATCATCAAATTTGTAACATAAATCATATTTCACCTATCTTTTACAAACCTGCCGTCTATATCTTTCCAGGGCCTTTTATTTGTATTGGCAGCATTGATGAGATGTAGAGAAAAAATTAAATTGACGGAAATTCAAAGTTTCTGTAATTATTGATATGTTATCCATAAAAGCGAGTGTCATATCTAATAAATGCAATCAGCGTGGTAATCGCCAGCACCCACTTGGTACACACCTTATTGATTAAAGCATATAACTATATTACTAGAATATTAAAGGATACGTTCAACCAGTCATATTTATACTGTAATAGTAAGATATTTATTTTTGTGCTTAGCTTAGTCAATCGAATATTTAAATGCAAATAAATATTTACTGCACACTATGTTCTCATGTCAGTGGATAAGGTATATGAGGAGAATCAGAATGTGGCTTAGGTTTTGTTGATAGCTTCGCTCAACAATTTACAATAAAAAACTAACTTATCCCCAAATCTATTATCTCATCTACCAACAAATGTTTAACAGTGGCTGCTTCGAAAAAGCGTAACAACATCCTACTTGTTTTTTTGTCCTTAATATCGTGACATTTTCTCTTTATTAGTCCATGGTTTAATGTTGTTTTTATAGCTAATTATTGCGATTGTTATCATTGGAATCATTCTAATATGTGCGTGGAAAGTAGACAGAAGAGTTGAACAGAAAGAGGAAACTGAAGAGCTGCGTCAAGAAGACATCACCATTAACGAGCAAGTTACCCAATAAACAAAACCTCGTGAAAATCACGTCAATTTTAAGGTATCGACTTGAGGAGAGTTACGTTCTTCAACCACCGGACATTTACGTAAATGTGTTAATACGTTTATTGCACTAGGTCACTTAAAACACACGTACACTAAATCACGCAATTGTCACTGCAATATCACCATTATAATAACGTGATTTTCCCTACCTTGGAGACCATGGTTTGTAAACCTAATACTCCCGTGTTTATTTGGTTATGAAATTACATTTTCATAAACGAAATTATCGCGTCACAGAAACACGTGAAGCGTTAGTGATAGTTTTAGTCAAAATATCTGCGTGAAATTCACGTGAACATTACGAGGCTGACTTGAGATGAATCATGTTCTTCATTCACGTAAAAATTACGTCGAAGAGAAAATATGATACTGTAACCCGCGTTCAACCCAATAATTACGCAAAAGTTACAAAATAAATGAACCAAAATAAGGACGTTCTCATCCCGTTTCTGAACATCGTGTTTTGGATCTTCCATAATTACGTCCAGGCGCGCCGGAAGCAGTTTGGGATTAGAGGGGGTGGGTGGGGGGGGGGGGGTGGGGTGGGTGCAAACATCCCAGAAGAGAAAGCTAGTTGCAACTGGTCCAGTTGATGAACCAGTTGATGCCAACTGGTAACCCCGGAAATTGCAATGGGCTAAATGATCCAGTTGATCCAGGCCAGTTAGAATTCAACTGGTCTAGCTGAGCCATTAAAACCATTTGGTAAAACTTCCAACAAGTTAAACGGCAACAACACTTCAATACTGGTACGTCTGTATTTCCAATGTAAAGGCATTGGTAATAAGTAGACTTACATAATTTAATTAATCGAGAAATTTTCATATACTTGTATTTTATTGAAATTATTTTAGTTCATAGTTAATGTTTCCCTTATTCATGTTTAATTAAATGTAATGTATACGAAATGTCCTAATAACTGGAAATTTATATTTGTAGTATTTTCGAAATGAATTGCATATAACTAAATCATCAGTAATTAAGAAATATGCTGTAAATTCAGATTAATTGTTTAAAAACAAAGATCTGCACGCACCCCATATTCAATATGCAAATTAATTGGTGTCAGCTGGTTCAACTGGAAATATGTCAACAGTCAGTCATCAACTGGTGCAATTGGAAATATGCACACAGACCAGTTATTAACTGGTGCAATGAAAAGATGCCAACAGTCAGTTATCAACTGGTGAAAATAGAAATATGCCAACAATCACGGGATTATCACCACGGAACTTAAATGGTAACTGTGAAACCATCAAGACACCCAAAAATAACTCATTTTTCACACCTAGAAATCACGGAATACCCAGCTTATATTAATAATCCGTTTGAGTCACGAGATCATCACCGCGGAACTGCTGGCAACTTTGACTACCATTTAAAAAGGTGTTTTAAGACACCTAATAATTACTAATTTTTCACACCTAAAAGTCACGTATGCTCAGTTTAGATAAATAATCAGTTTTAGCTACGTGATCATAACCAAGAAAGTTATGGTAACTTTGAAACCATTTAAAGAGGTGTGTAAGACACCTCAGAATTACTAATTTAATATAACCAGAGATTCACGGACAGAACAATAAGACGATTAGCCGGTGTAAGTAACGTGATTATTACCATCAACCTTGGATAACATGTGAAACCAATCGATAAAGGTGCTTACAGACCAAATAATTACTTACTTATCACCACCATCGGTTAACGGACAAAAAACTCGTTGCTTGGTCAAGTGGTTATTTGGTCATAAACACTTGATTTACAGAGGTAAGAGGAATCACGTTACTCCAGTCGCGTGATTGATTGGTGGTTTTTAGGTTAGATGAAAACGTGAAGAGGAGTACCTTTTTTGTTTAAATGAAGGCACGTGTCGATAACGTTTAAATCTAGTTCAAAAGGCACCATACTTTAAAATCACTTAAAATACACTCCCAAAAGAGGTTACTTTTTAGTGTTTTGTTTATTGGGTACAGATCTCTATTCAAATCTAAAAATAGCTTTATCGATATACACTGAATTACCTTCCACCAAACTGGGAAATGCCTGAGATGTACCCACGCCTTTTAGTGATTTTAAAAGGAAAATTAAGCTTTATTAATACGGTTCATGCAAACTGTTGTTATGAATTATGAAAGTACATTTTCATTTAAATGATCATGTTTCGAAAGAAATTTATGGAGTGAATAAATTTTATGTTGTTAAATTCATGTTCTAATATTGCACTTTGTGTTATAAAAACTTTATATGTATAACAAGGTGCAATAAATTGTATAAGCTACTGCAATTGTGGCATTAGATTGGCTGAGAGCAAAGTTTGGAGAAACGGGACCCTGTTCTACAACGCACTCCTGGAGAAAGAAAGAAAGAGAGAGAGAGAGAGAAGGGGAGGGGGTTGTAGGGAGCTATACTACCATGTATATATTATATTTTTGTTACCAACATTGTTATTATTGGTATTGGCAGGGTTCAACCTGACTTCAAAATTCCTGCGTTGTCGTGACAAATTTATATTTTCTACCGCAGGTAACACACCCGACGGGTCGGACGAAAGTAGGAAAGATAACAGTTCTGAAACTCCTCTTCCAGACACTGCTGAGCTGGATCTTCGGGGAGAACCCATTGACAACAGTTAGCTCATGGACCCTACGACGATGTCGAGATACATGTATCAGGCTTTCACTTAACCATGTGACTTCACAATGCTCTCCACATAGGCTCAATACATCGGGCAATAGACTCGGAGAGTCACATGAGAGTGAGAGGAACATGAGAGATGAAAGTTCAAAGTTTGTCTTTCAAACACTCCTAAAATAGGCAATTGTGGACAAGAACCCTTGTGTGGCAGTACTTGTAACCAGAACATACAAGCAATAGCGTCTTCGAGAGGCCATGCTTTCATTTAACAACGAACCTGAGAGGGAGAGAGAGAGAGAGAGACATGGGGGCGGGGTATGATTTATCATAAACAAGTAGTTTTCTCGATTGTTTGTATATCACCGTAATTTATGTATATATGATGTTTATTCCAAAACGTAATCAACTTTAATAAGGTCAATTCAGTATCATGTTAGTCTTGCACATGTCAACAGTTGACTTACGGGTTTATTGAAACCGCCTTAGGCTGATATTTTGAAATTCGTTGTGATCGTGTTGTACATACTCTTAAGATTAATAAATAAAATGCACAATATATGTTAACAAAGCGCATGAGTTTATTGCAGCGTGAACCTGTGTTACAATGCAGCGGAAAACGTGTTGAAAAGTTGCTCATTCATTTTTTTTCTCATTATATTGGTCTATATATACTACACGCAGTAAAAAGGCACCCGCATTATGTTTAAGAGTAAGTGTTATATGTCTTAGCAATAAGGTGCCTTCCGTTGATATTGTGTGACATCTTTAATGAAATAAGGATCTTTCTTTCAAAGAGAAATATATTTACAAGTTACAAAACATGCATATAGGACTAGGCCTATCTATATTCATATGTATCTAACCTTTATATCATGATTTTGTTGTTTGTACTGCGAAATACATAGTATACGTGAACAAAATCAAAGAATATGTTATGTCATGATGTCCTGCCGGTGCCTACTTATAGATGGAAAAGAGCATAAAGGGGTTTTTATATTTAGAAATCGTAAACAATATGTTGGTGCCGAACTCAAGCCCTTTTGTCACGTAAGCTTATTTTGTTTCTCTCTTCTTTGTAATTTTTATTTCCATATGAAAATTTGCCTTGTTTAAAATATGTGTATTACTTCAACATGATATACGACCATAAGGATCTGAAAATTCTCCATAATTAATACACGTTATTTAGTGTTTGATGTTAACAACATTTAAGTAGTGTCTGAAATTCATTTATGAAACGCCATGTGTCAAAGTCTTCATTTCGTGCACATGTCTAGGGTACCGAAACAACTTAAACACAACAAAGGCATCATATGTTCATTAAAAAATGACAAATATTTCACCGCACTACAAAAAATAACCATTCCAGATGGTCTACAGATTTAATCTCAAGCGGGGTTTAAGCTGGTCTATAATAGTTACTTCCTTTTAAAAAAATTGTATTTTACGTCACATTCTGATATTGTAGATCAGGTTATAGTTTGATGTACATAATATACAGTCAAGTTTCAACAGTTTGCTTAGATACTACAATCGGAAATATTGAAAGTAATATCATGTATGCTGGATGTAAGCAAGAATTGCGTTGTCGGTAGTACTGAATAATGATAGTTATTATGTTATTTACATGAAAAAGTTGTTGTTTTTCCTTTCCATTTCACGTCAACTACATGTTCCAACGGCCGAATCCAGCGGCCTGGTGATTGGTCGATCACCGTGTGCGTCGACCAATAGGCATTGTGCGTTATTGTTCCAATTATCGATCGAATTATGGACCGCTCCGCCGGTCCTCCCGTAGAGTATAAAAGACCCTTGCTTACAGTAGTTATTATCACCAGACGAAGTGTTGCAGATGCGCACGAAACGTCGTGAACTTTTAGATTCCGACCACATTGCGAGACAAACGAATATTACTAGCGATATTATTTTCGATACATGTTCTTTGTCGGAACATTTTGATATTTTACGAGTTGATTGTATATAAAAATAACCGAACGGTACAGTTGAACTAAGATGGCTCCAAAGGGAATGCTAGGGTAGTGCTTGTAGAATAATGTGGCGCTAATGTACTGTTATAAATACATTTTGCTGAAGGGCTTTATTTGCCTGGTATATTCATATATTGTCAGGAAAATGGATAATTGAAATAAATATGCTTCAAAATAAAAATGGAATTCTCTGACCTCTCGTGTGTTGAATATTATTGATTCTGAGGCCTATGCACAATAACATGATAATTAAGTAGAAATAAAGAATAATGTACATGTGACTCCCTTTTCCCTTCTTTTAGGTTTTCATAGAATGTTATGGGCGGAGTGAACACCGTGCGTCCCCCATGCGTCCCCTATGTGTGGCCAGGTCTTTTCTACAAATCCATTGTCGAGAGTATTTTTCTTTTCAATTGTGTTGTTTGGTTTGGGGCATGTAGGAATGATGACTTTAGGGAAATGAAAAGTGTAGTTCAAGAGGGCGAGTAAAATAATAGGAAAAAGGCGAAACCTGGCAGAAAAATGCAAGGCACGAATCCTCCAAAAAGTTAAACAGATTATTGCAAATTACTTACATGAATTATTACGGTCAGGAAGGAGAATGCGATCATTGAAATGTCGGACAAGCCAATATTTGGGCTCATATGTTCCATACTCGGTTCGTTTGTACAACCAAATTGGGTGAGGAGCATGCTGGCCCAGGTATCGGGTTGGCGTGGTTATCCATCCTTCCTTCACACTGATGCTCTCTCTTATTCATCTTCAATGTTAGATAGGTCAATATACGGGTTTTAAAAAAACACCCCAACCCCCCAAAAATTGCAACAAAAGGTTTTTCGACGGTTTCTAGTAGTATTCGACCTCAGGAATAACACAATAAAAGTATACCAAAATCGAAGGTTCAGAAAGCTGATTTTTTTTCAAGATGGCGTCCAAGATGGCCGCCATAACATAAAAAATGCCAGAAATTACTTATTACCCATACAAGAGACATACTTGGGGTGACATTGCTATGGTTTTCAGGGTCAGAGAATCCATTTGGATAATTTAGAACATTAAGCAGTGGTTCAGGAAACCATGAAATCCATTATGGCCACAAAACCACTCAAATTTCTCAATAGAGGGCGCACTTTATAAACAGGAAGTTAACTTATAATGTATCTCTCTCATCCCCTATGGTGTCACCGGCCCCACCTAACCAAACATGACAGACATTGCTTTGATACCAAGTTCCTCTATAAGTTCCTTTGGCTGACTTAAAGAAGGGAAGTACTTGCACAGGAAGTGGGGCTGCCTTTCACAAGCTTCTGGAAGACTTTTTTTTTCCCGAATATCCTGGAAGTCGAATCGCAACCGAAAAAAGTAGTTGTGAGCATACATCTTTACCCAGGTCCACTTTCAACTGCTCAATGTTATTCACCTTGGGAGCCTTGTTGAGACTGTGAAAACAGCATATTGGAAGGCCGCTGAGCTAATCATCGATGTACCCCAGAATAGCCCACTGAAAGGGATTGACTTGCGCTTAGGTTGCTCCCAGACCTTCATGATTTTGCTGGAAGCAATCGGTACCCTGATGAAAGGAACTGGACTTCGCCAAATCCTTCAAACAGATGGCAGGGAATTATACTCCCACTCTTACAATACAGCCAAAGCTCCTAAGGTGTAGAACTGTAAGCAGTTAAGAGAGAGTGGACCTGAGTACGCATGCCTACACCGAACTCATTGAGGAACTTGATATCAGAGCAATGTCTGTCATGTTTGGGTGCCGCTGTAATGACTCACTTGCATCGAAGAAAATTGCCAATGTGACTCACTCCTACGCCAGCCTCCACCAAATTTACTCCCTCAGAACATACTACCAATTCATGGCATGGATGGAGAGCGAAGAAGACATGGACGTCACAAACTGGGACTGGACAATCACCGGGTTCCACTGATGTCGAATACGGAGGCTGTATCTAGTAAACTTGATTCATTGCAACTGCTGTACTGCTTGTAACACACCTCGCTGTACCGGCCTGCAGAGGTTACGGACTAGCATGTAATAGTGTGTGTGTGTGTGTGTGTGTGTGTGTGTGTGGACCTTGTCAACGTAATGTATGCCACAATCCATAGAACGAATCACTTGATAATGAAGCAGAAGATGATTTTCCTTACTCGAGTATATTCCTCATCAAAATGAAGGAACGTGAGGATCTGCATGTGTATTTGCTATAAGATGACATGGACGACACAAGGTTTTACATATTTGTAATTGCATGGTGGGTATGTGTCAACAATGACCTGTCAATAGTTGAATTGATCTACCTTTTTGGGGGGTGGGGGCAGTGACACCCTAGGGGGTGAGAGAGATACATTTTAAGTCAATTTCCTGTTCATAAAGTGCGCCCTCTATTGAAAAAGGTTTAGTGGTTTTGTGGCCCTTTGGACGCGATATTGAAATTCGTGGTTTTCTGAACCACTGCTTAATGTTCTAAATTATTCTAATGGATTCTCCGACCCCGAAAACCATAGCATTGTCACCCCAATTATGTTTCGTGTATGGATAATAAGTGATTTCTGGCCATTTTTATGTTATGGCGGCCATTTTGGATGCCATCTGGGATTTTGGGGTTTCCTAGACCATCACAAACCATTCTTACTTGTCTCAATGGATTCTCTGACCCCCAAACAATGGGATAGAAACCAAAAGTATGTCTCTAGGGTGGATAATAAGTGATTTATGGCCATTTTTAGGTATCGGCGGCCATCTTGGACGCCCCTTGAAAGTAACAGCTTTCTGAACCTTCGATTTTGGTATACTTTTAATATGTTATTTTTGAGGTCGAAAACTACTAGAAACCGTTGAAAAATCTTTTTTTTTTGCAATTTTGGGGGTCAAACCATTTTTTGACCAGACTATGTGTAATACTAGACTATAAGAATATTTATATTTTGTCTACGTTTTATTTTGATGGTTCTTCTATGATTATAAACACAACGATATAGTTTCTCGTATATATATTATGTATTTTAAGAATGTGTGACCAAAACAAATGTCCATGTATTCTTGTGAATTTGAATGAAGAAAAAGAATTGAATTGAATTGAATTAGCCTTGATACCGGAATTAAGAATTGCGAATGTAGGTTTCAGAATTACTTTAACACAAATATTCGCTGCAAAGTTCAAAGTGATTTTGTAATACTTTGAAGCAACGATTTCCAAATAAACTAAAATTCGTATTAATATATGAGTATAAATGCAAAAATACGATGGAAACATGTCAGGTTTAGATGGCAAATATTAGTAATGAGGTCATGCAGCATTATACAAAAGGAATGGGAATGTCGGACAATTTGTTAACCTTCAATTTCTCGACAGGTGAAAAAAGTGTGGTTTCATACAAACAAAGCGTGTCCTCGTTTGTATAGACTTGTCGATAAAGGAGGTTCCATTGATTTAAAATAATGCTTACAGACCCTACATTTACGTGTCAAGATTTTTTTTTAACAGCATGCATCTGCACCGTGCTCAGGTCTTGGAGTCCGCGACATTTTATACTACAAATCAACTTTTTAGAGAGGATTTAGCTTAAGAGAAGTGGCGATATTCAGCTTCTTGTGGATCTTGAACATAAGGTTTTTCACCTTATCCGTCGGACTTATCCTCAAGATATGCTTCTTGTTGTTGGTATCCCTGACCAGGATCTGAATTAGTTCTGATGTTGAGAGGGTGTTCGTTGTACAGGTTTGGCCGCCGCACGGGCCGTAGTGGTTGGGAGAACCTTGCTAAAGGGTGATAGAAGTTGAAATAAATGAAAAGGGAATATGTATTTACGTTTGAAGTTGAAAGACATCCTTATTCGTAACTAATCCGATAGCATATAAGAATGAGACATTTATTAAGTAGGCCTTCACAAAATAAAGGTTGGCCAAAAAATCCAGGCAACAAATATCAAATATTATTCAATTGTTGATCGCGGAATATATTATTACTTATTATCATGGAAAGTGAGACGTAATATATCCCATTATCGTTCACATGCAATGCACGGGGGCGGGCGGAGATTATAATAATCGCAATGACGTGCGTAGAGGTAGAGGTAGAGGTGGTTATTTTACCTGACTGCTAAGAAAGCACAAATGCTTGTTAGTAAGCAACCGGAGAACCGACGGCTTACGGTCCTCTCCGAGAGAGCTGGTAATGAGAATTAATGCCTTACCAAAGGGCACTAGCGCATCGCCTTTGTTTCGTACCCGGGTCACCAGATTATGAGACCACTGCTCGCGAAATTCGGTACTGACTGCTGGGCAGTATCGAACAATACTGAAAAAATTGGACCGGTGATACTTCTATAATGCAAGGACGCAATGATTGCTAATAGAGTTAACAACGGATACGCGCGGTGAGACGCACATTGCTCACACTCACAGGCATTTGTGTAAAAATATATTCTTTCATAAGAATCGACACTTAAGATGATGTGGATAAAACAAATAGTGACAGCCTATTTTCAGGTCACGATTAAAACTGATTTCGAGACTTTACTCTACCCCTCGACTTTGACTCGACTTCGACTCGGTGCAGAGTACAGTTTCGAAATTACCTTGGACAATAGTTTTAACCGTGCCCCTTAAAGCAGGCAAAATTGGTATACTACTACATACTATAATGTACAAGTCAAACCTTGTTTGTATGTCTGTTTCTTTATGTTTTGTAGAGGATGCCAACTTATTGCCATCGGATACGCTCTTTTGCAGAAACTGCTTATCATTTTTAGGTGTCAGTAAGTCTGGCCCCTGGTCTCTAGGCATGAAAACGTCTGTACAAGAACAAACAATAATATATTTGTGAGTACATTTGCTCACGTTAATTTTATTTATAAGGGCACGTAGAATCGTCACGTTTAATATCTTTGACGTGCCATTCACTTACTTTAGGGGAACAGAAAGTGACCGCTCCCATCCCTTTTAAATTCAACGTTGTATACCATAATTACACACACACACACACACACACACACACACACACTTACACACAAAATGTGCCCCTTGACATTCTCGATCCACGAGGCACCTGAAAATATTATGAAATTTGTTTGTATGGAATTTGTCCAATCGTGTCCCCTTCCCGTTATATTTCTAAACCAAGTGGAAATAGATATTGAATAACAGATTAAGCATCGCTGTTTGAAATTAAACTCTACGAAACACATCAGAACATCGTTTTTGGTACTGAGATCTACGCAATAACCTTTACTTTTTGCACAAGTCGAATTCATTAGGAGATTCATTTAGTAGCGTGTAGAGTTTAATTTTACCTATGGCTAAATTCGTAGAAAAATCTACAGGACGTTTTCATCAAGAGATTTTCGATGCTTGGAATTAATTCATCAAGATTCTACATAACTCGAATATTCAATAAGATTTTAAATAGCATGCGTTTACAAGTAGTATAATTTGGTAACCTAAATTTAAATCGTATTTACAGGTTATATTATACACTTCGTAAAAGCACGCACCAGCTATCTCATGGCGGTTATATTGTGTTGATGTCTGTCGCCGTCTGCGCCTGATTTCGTAGTTAGAAGGCCTTTGATCCGAAATCCTAGAATTAGTCACCCTGACTTCATCTTCATTTCTGGCAGCAACGAAGTTTTCAGGAAGTTCCAAGGCTGATAATAGTGATAACAATAATACTTTCTCAGGTTGCACGTATAGTACTTGCAAATAAAATAACTTCGTGTTAAAATGTCTTAATATTCAGTATTTTATAGGTTATTTAATCTCAAAATAAGGAAAGTGTACATTACAAAGTTATTCAAATAACTTAATTTTCTTCATTGTTACTATTGACTTCTTTTATCCTATTTAGACATGTTAACATTAAACTTATGCATACAAATTTATGTTAGAATGGGTACCAGAAACAAATAAACATTGACAGTACATTTCCTGGTGACTGCGTTTACTTTCTCTATTTGCATAATCAAGGAGAAGATTTCAAAAATGTCAAATGCTTAATATATTTTATACCATCACACATAACAAAATAATATACACAAGAAAGACCTTTTACCGTTAGAGAATTGATGATAATCCCTTTTTTTAGCAGCTCCTAGAAGCTAACTCGGGGTGATAATATGCCGTGTGTCAGCGTAAGGTATCACGGTGATGTAAATCATAGCATTTGTACATAAATGTACAATACAAATCCATGTAGGTCTATTTGTCTTTATGCAAATTTAAACAGTAATTCCAGGTAAAAAAAACAAGGAAATATATCCAACTCTTGTAAAATGACTTGCCCATTAGGCGACGAATTGGACTATGGTGTTCGTCTACCGTACTTCCTGCTTCCTCTAACGTTGTTACATTTAGTTGTACCTCTCCTGCACCAGGATTTATTGGTACCATGACATCATCGTCATCATCGTCATCACAGTTTCCTGCGGTTGATTCTGTAATACGATTTTGGCGCATTTTTGGCACGTTTGGTGTTGTTTAGTATTCAATAGAAAAGGAATGTAAAAATTAAGAAGAACAAAAGGACATGTGAATGAAAAATAAGAAATGAATACCCTTAATTATTTATTGATTATCATGAAATCCAAGTTTCTTAATAGCAAGAAAAAGCAATCTGAAATTTACAGACGACCTCTCCTTTAATACATACCATCCTCTATAAAGGTATTCCTTTCCCAGGTTTTTTTCTGGATTTCCCTCCAACTTGCTAACAATATCATTAATTTTGGCAATATTGACCTCATCCAAAAGTTTCCAAAGTTCCACATGTGACATGGGCTCTGTATTAAACAATGGAGTCCAATAACATGAAATAAAATCGATTTATGTATTATAAAATAACTGGTGATTGTTGGTGAAAAGCATTACATTTTCGACAAGTTGTAATTTTCCACTTCAGCTTCTATTAGACATAATTCATGCGGTGCGTATATGAACAGCTGTTGGTGATTGTTCGAAGTAGCTCTAGTAATAGTAGTAATAGTGGTAGTAGTCAGTGTAGTAGCAGTTTTAACAGCAGCAGTAGCCACAGTAATAGAAGAATAAGAAAGAAGGAAAGAAGAAGAAGAAGAATACGGGTAAAATAAGTAGCGTAAGTTTAGTCATCCATAACAACACCTTTTGTTTTCACTCGATTCCATAACTCTGCAATTATTGTTTGTCCTTAATATCCAGGAAATTGCAAATGTCCAAGGTAATCTATATCGTCATATTCTGATTCATGTTGGGCAATGTTCACTTCGTCAGGTTTCAAGTAAATTCGTCTCACCTGATAATCCGCTGGAGAACTACATGACCGAATTCTTGTTTTTGCAATTAATTGGAAAAACATTATACATTCAAACTAGTCGGATAGTTCAGACACTCAGCCTTACAACAGTCATATTTGAAACCTGGTTACATTTCCCGTTATCTTTTATTTGATGTCCTTTACCAAGCTTTCATTGTCATTTGATATTCTTCTTTCTTCTTAAATATTTAATGGAGTATGTCGGGATGTAGATGTTGTGTATTAAAATACAATATGTTAAACCAAAATCATACCAAGGACATTAGACATATGACATATTTAATGGTTAAAACAAGTCTTGAATTCGCAACACGGACGGTTCGTGATTAAGATTTTTAAAACATTGTCGTTCCTTTTTCTTTCTTTTTTTACTCACCTTTTTGTCGGATGCGCCAAAGAATGTAAGCTCCTAGAATAACCACAACCAAATAGACGGTGATGACTAGTATGAGTGGAACAACTGTATTTTAAATATTGTAGAAAATATACAGTAATATGTCTCGGTAAAGTCACAAAAGGAAATAGTTCGAGTTCAACTTCCGTCTAATTGATATTCGACCAAGTGCAGTAAATTTCAGTAATCCACGTTACACTTGAGACGTCATTTCGATTGTATTAGTCACCTAGGCTAATCAAGCCTATGAAGGCTATATGACCATACGTACGTGCTCATTGCTAATTTCCATTCCACTTTTTTATAATGTAACAACTTAAAAGATCGCACGAGTAACTGACGCCATCCAATGACGTCTCTAGTGTGACGGGCATATTGCACGAACATGAATCATTTGTTTTATACCACAGATCTACAAAACAAATAGATAATAAACAAATATATGGACTGCCTCTTGATTTAATGCCAACAGTACGGGCAGGTAATGCCATATACGTGTCAGCAGCCATCAATCGGCAGTCATCAGTTACATCCAATCCGTCGCCACGAATCTTGGTAAATAATGTGGTATATACGAACATTATATAGTTTCTGAAATCGTATTCGGACACCTATCCCCTGGATAAAAATTATATTAAACTACCCCCTAGGACAACTACCTCCTAGGGCAACCACCCTTTAGGACGACTACCCCTAGGACAACTACCCCCTTAGGGCACCCCCCCCCCCGGAACAACTACCGCCCGGACAACAACCCACAGATAACTACCCCCTAGGACAACTAACCCCGGACAACTACTCCCTGAACAAGTACCCCGCAGACAACTACCCCATAGGATAATTGTCACGGGGTAGTTGTCCTAGAGGATGGTTGTCGTAGGGGGTAGTTGTCTGGGGGTAATTGTCCGGGTGGTAGTTGTCCTAGGGGTTAGTTGTTCGAGTGGTAGTTATCCGGGGGTAGTTTTTCTAGGGGGTAGTTGTCCGGGGGTATTTGTCCGGGGGTAGTCGTCCTAGAGGGTAGTTATTCTAGGGGGTAGGTGTCCTAGAACCTTCTAAAATAGGTCCCTAGTAGAGAGTAAAATTCAAGTCTCAATATGGGAACAATGACCTAAGCCACAATTATGTGATCATGGTTATCAACGAACACTAGATCATGTCATGACATTTTTTGTACTCTCTAAAAGCACCAATACCCTCGTCCCAACCGTGCATTATCACATCTGTCGTATGTTATCACTTTTTGAAAGGAATTAATGGGGCAGTATACAATAGTAAGAAAGGATAACATGGTGTCAACTGATCAATTACACTGCACATTTACCTATTTTTACTGCTAGTGTACTGTCAGCTCGATCTACCAATGCAGCCGTGGATGTCAATGATACGGATGCGGCGCTTGAGCCTGCAACTCCTGGGATATCTGAAGCCACACAGATGTATGATTCTGGACGTGGAGAAGCTTGTATTGTGATTGATTTAATTTTCTTCCCATCTCCATTTGTCGTTTCCTCATAATGTATGATGGGGATGTATTGAAAGCCACAAAGAAAGTTAAGGTCTAGGTTTGGAAAGTACCCCGAGGCAGTGCAGGAGATGTTGATTGGGTCCTCGGTAGTTGATATGATGCAAGTCTGATAAAACTTGTTTTCAGGCGACATCAGACATTCGTTGATAAATGGGTATGGTTCCTTCGGGGGAGCTTCGATGAAAGCAGAAAAAATATATGATTATGAGTAAATTTATTCAAAGACCTTATATGTTATTTCCAAAAAATCGAAATATCATTTAGAAAGAATTAACAGTGAACGTATATTTCTACAAAAACAAAGGGAAAAGTGTATAGAGGTGTCGTGGTCGAGTGGATACGTCGCCGGACTATGGATCAAAAGGTCCGTTGTTCGAGTCCGACCGCGGCACTAATGTCCTATGGCAAGACATTGATCTACATTTGCCACACTCAACCCAGGTGATGTAAATGGGTACCTGACAGGAATTAATTCCTTGAAATGCTGGAGCGCTGTAATGGCAGCTAAGCTAAAGCCTGGGTAATAATAAATGCGCCTCGGAATAGAATTTCTAGATAGACGGCGCTATAGAAATGCATATTATTATTATTATAAAAATAAGTAATAGATAATATCTTTGGTGATTTGGACACGGTTGCCGAAGCTTTCCCCTTCCCTATAAAGAACGTTATTTGTTATCAGGCCTAGTCTCTTAATGTAAAATAATTAAAATTATAAATAAATCAAACTAAGTTCTTTTGGGGAAAGAGGAAAATCCCAATCTGCATAATATTTGCAGTTGATGATATTTAATGATGCCACAGCTAATTTCACAGATACTCGTTATTTGTTTTCATGATATTGTAAACCAGTTTCGCTGGTAATAAAAATAATCATTTGGCTTCATGATGATAATACTTACAAAACACACTAATTTCCGTAACGTTCTGTATAATTTTCCCTTTGTAGTTTGCTACCTTGCAGATATAAAGTCCTTGTTCTGCTATGCTGACTTCTTTGATGACCAAAGAGTGATTTTCATTCATCTCCATGATCTGACATGGTCTTTCACCTTCACATAATCCTGTCACAGGGTCTCCTTTAAGCCATGAGACTAGGTTTAGAGGTGGTCGTGGGTCATCTCCTTTCTTCCAGTAGACAGCTAAAGGTGTCCCACGAAACTGACACTTCAGAACTACTCTGTCTCCAATTCTTACATTTCTGTGTAGATCAGTATACACAACATCATCAGGAACATCGCAAGCAACTCCTGAATAAAAAGAATGGAGTAAATTATCAAACTTCTACAAGTTCGGAAAATAGTATATGATGGGTCCAGCTCCACTTAGTGGAAAAGCAACGTTGAATGGCGATTTTAAACTAAACATTTCTAGGCTCTTCTGCTAGGTCAATTCTGACAATACATTTTTCTTATGGATGTTTTCAACCGGCAAAGAAAAAGCAGAGAGTTTACTGTTTCATGTTCAAAGAAACACCAATATTTATGCGGAGATACATCTTTATAACGTAATATGATAAACCGGGATCATCCTAGTGGACCCAAAGTCCACAAGACCAACAATGCCGAAAGGGCTCACTAGACCAAAAGCCCCAAAAATCAACAACGCAAATAAATACATAAGGTTAGACTGCGAAATGACGGTATTGTGGCCTTTCGATCTCGTAGGCCATTTGTCGGTTGAACCTTCCGAAAACCAACTAGAAGGTCCATGAAACTGACATTGTGGATCTTGCGGGCTGTCGCCGAAGACTCACATTATTCTCACTCCAGTGCCCGCTAAACATGTAACTGGTCAAGATAATTTTATTGTGATCTATAGTTGTTTTGATTCAAAAGGAATGAGCCTCAATATGTCAACAAGAGTCGATCTGGTCGAAGAAGACCTGCCAGGTCGGAAGAGAATGTGGCGTAGTAATACGTATCATCCAAAGGAAACCCAAAATACCTGTCAGGGGGAATGGATTAAGGATGTTAAAGCCATTATTCCATCACATTATTCGACAGGAGATGTGGTATGTGGTACCCCTACATGCTTTTGTGTTCGCTTTAGCTGAGACCAGGTAACCTGCCGCGCCGACTGCAGTATTTCAGGTGGCTTCTAGGTCAAGGTCAGTGATTTGTTGAAAACATAGATTGGTAACGATTTTTGATTTGCCAACAGTGACAATGTTCGCCAGCATGACCCCTTTCACTATTTCACTCTTTCAAAGGAATGCATGCCAGAGAAGGCTCCTGTTTGGTGTGTTCTCTGCAGCAATGTCATCGTAATTGGTCTAGTGTTCTTCATCAGTTGAAGAGAGGCCTATCTTCAACTGATCCACGTAGATATAGTACCCCAACGTGAGAGGGAATTTCACCGAAATGCAGAAGGTACCTTTCTTCACTAATGGTGGATTCAAGGTCGATCCCTCCCCCCTTCCCATCGCAGATTGATTTTGTGGGAGAGATTTCAACCGCTCTTCCTAGACTGGGTCGTTGCCATGAATCATTCAGTCGAATAGCCTCCACGGAGTTCAGCCGTTAACCCTTGAGATTATTCCCTCTGGGGTTTCCTCAAGGGAGAAGTCTTCGACACTCCTCCTCGTGATCTTGATGTTCGAAGGGGAATGATCCGCCGTGTGGTGAGAGCCGAAGGCACACACGTTTTGGCGAAAGAAACGGCGCTCATTTTTGTGAATTATGTGTAAAATCTTGAGGTAGGTCGAATTGTTTGTTGTGTTATATTCGAAACTGTTTTGTGTTGATTTAATGAATTGTGGCCTAGCCACGGTGTGGGGGTCGAATGGCCAAAGAAATTCTACTTTTTCAACAAACAGAGTTGAGAAATTATATCGTCGGTGGGGTGACAAAACCTCGTATCTCAATTTGTTGAGATTTTGATTTGTTTGCATAATTTTGTAGCTAATGGCCTTCGACACCACCTGATAAATCCATGGAACGCCTCCTGTCTCGGTTTTTCACAAATCCACACAAACACCCTTAAACTAAACCTCGTAACTTTAACCCCCTTTGAAGCTGCACTGACAAAACCTCGTAACATAAGATACGTAATTCCTTTTCCTCGTAACTCACACACGGCCTAACAGTACCGAAGTAAGTGTATTCAAATCCTCGTAACTTATTCAACCAAAACCTCGTAACTCATTCAGAGTTGAAAGTAAGAACTCGTATCTCAATTTGAATAACAACTAAAAACTCGTATCTCAATGTAGATAAAAGCAAAAACCTCGTAACTCACTTTCAAATATAAAAACAATTATTTAACTGTATTTCAACAATGACATTAAAAATTGTATAAATATTCCAGTTTTAAAAAGAAAGGACGGTGTCACAGCACTAAATTTGTTGAGACAGGAAAGTTTTTTCGCTCTCCTGAAAATTCATGATTTTTGAGATACGAGGTTTTGTCACCCCACCGACGATATATAGCACTTTCGAGCTTTTTGCTTATATATGCTCTCAACATTGAAGTTTTTACGATTTCTTTCTTTCCATTCGATTGAGGGTACGTGTATACCTTGCCTTTTTTTTGGGGGGGGGTTGCCTGTAGATATATATGTAGCTGTGAAAAATAGCAGTGGGTATCGTGTTGATAGCTACAGTTTCAAGGTTGAAATCACAGACACTGAATATATAGAATTTCCCACAGCGTATGAAATATCATAAATCGATATGTACGAAAATCTGTCGAGCACTATATGCTCTAGTTCTATTGGAAGGGCGCCTTTATATATAAATCGACCATATAAATAAAAATTGAAGCATGCTGCAAACTCCTGGATAAGTATGCAATGTTAATATTTTCAAACAACAGACTGAGTAAAATTGAGTATATTTGGTTGACATAAAGTTAAAATCAAGTTTATTCAATGAGGAAATATTCTAGGCAATAGTTGGTAAAGAGTAGTCGAGGCACAAAAGGGGCTACCGATCACTTCTTACTAAATAGTTGACGAGAAATTCATCAGTACAGTAATAACGCTTTTTTTCTCCCATCCTCTCTCTCTCTCTCTCTCTACTCCATTCGCTCTATCACTCTCACTTTCATGAGCCATATACCTTCCCCTGCTCTTGTATATCTTCTGCTAGTACATCCTTTCACGTATTGTACATAAACGAACGCAATATAATTTACATCACTGTACCTTTGTAAATTGACCCTTTCAGTCTTGTGCTGCTGGTCGATCATTATATACCAATAAATGAATAAAAATAATAATAATAATAAATCTTGGACCTGGTGTCCCCCCATTACCCGCTAACATTTAAATTTCACAGATAGGACATACATGACATATTCATGATTCCTGCAAAGTTCTACATAATTCGATGTTGGCTGCAAAAGGGACATAGTATCTTTAAACAGAACAAAATGAAAATGCAAATAAACCTACAAATTACAATACAAATAACAATACATAAATGGTGCCATACAAGTTATGTGAATTATCATCAGCATAAGGATATTCTGCAATTGCCCTGACTTTGCAAGCGAGTGAAGAAAATGAACGTGGTCAGATTCGTATTTCGACAGAAAAGATATAAGATATATGTGTCGGTATTAGTTAAAATTTTGGTACCCTCTGTTTAAATTGTTTTAAATCACTCTTCCGTGAAATAGGCATTATATGAGTTGCATCAAATGAAAGAGGAAGATCTGGCTTTACAAATATGTGTCATTTATTAATAATAATTGAGATTAAGTTATGAAAAAACATTGATAATTCTCGGTTTCATTTTCTCTGGGACCTACTGTATATGCAATAGTCGAATATGTATGTTATTGCAGGGAGGTGTGTATTGCGCCTCTCCAACAGAACTAGGTCTTGTATAGAGCTTGACACATTTCGTACATATTGATTTAGAATATGCCATAGATCTAGAATATGCCATACGTCTGTGATTTCAACCTTGAAAATTTTGCTCTCAACACAATACCCCACGCTGTTTTTACAGCTGTTTATCTACAGGCAAACCAAACAACGCAGTGGCAGCAGAACTGTTTGCTTAGTAAAGGTACTATGTCCCATGTGCAGGCCAAACAAATTAAAAGTTTAAATTACAACGGCGTTTGAAAGATATTATTAATTAAGAACTTCCCTCAAAACGAAAGGGCTTGAAAATGGCTTTTAGTGGGAAAATAACGACAATTAGTTGTCGAATCGACTTATATGATTGCATTCAACTAAGTAATAGTCTGATTTCAGACATTTTTTCGAATGGTCGTACGTTTTGTGCTACGCAAACATTCAATCACATTAATTTTGGCCATTAGAAGTAGTGGGTTATTGATGTAGACAAATCCTAAGTACCTGTTACAGCTCATTTTATGTATGTTATTACCAAAGAAAACAATTGTCAGTCAGTCACTCAATAGTATCTGACAGTGAAGTATAGAAGTTTAACGGGTTTCCTTGCATAATTTAAATACTAGGACACTGCTAATCTTTACATTTCACAGATAGGACATACATGTCATATTCATAATCCCTGCAAAGATCTACAGAATTTGATGTTGGCTGCAAAAGGGACGTAGTATCTTTAACCCGCAAGCCCCAAACTTGACCGTCAAATGTATTTGCTAATATAAAAAAACACTCTTGTAAGGCTGTTCCTTAAACAATCCCAATTTTTGTTTTACTATCATATTACTATTACTGTCATTATCCCCATCACTTTCGTCGTTGCTTTAATTTTTAATTTTGAGAGTGTATAATAAGCAAAGAGCTTTAAACTATTATCAGTTCTCAGCTCTGTTGAAGAAAAAAACTCACTCAACCAAGTACCCCAAACTTGTCAAGGAGTGATCTATTAGGACATGTAAGAATATTAATTTCATTATACAATAATTCAATTCAATTTATTTCATTCGTCATATAAAAACATACATAATTATAACATTGATATTTACATTGATAAGTTAAGAACATAAAAATAACATAACGAAAGATGAACGTAAAATACAAATATATATACGAATGAGGAACCAGCCAGAAAGAACAATTACGTTCTATGTGGTGCTGGTCCCTCGCGACATAATAAAGAATTTTAACCTATAACACTTAACACCTAACACTTAACAACTAACACCTAACATCTAACACCTGATTGCATACATATAACACTAATAAAATACTATTTACAAAAATGTAATTGTTTGTATCTCTTTTTAAATGCATTCAGAGTTGGGCGTGCTTTATTTAATAGAGGATCAAGGAAACCAATATCCTAGAAGCAGTTTTGGCAGGTTATTTTTTTGTTGTTGCTATTATCAGAGTACCATTTATGATGGAGATACTTTTTTCATCTGAATTACTATTACACTGAATATATTCAACATTAATTAATCAGAAATAATTATCGAGTCTTTTCTTCAATATGAATATGGAAAAGATAAAGATAGAATATAACCACTGTACCAGGGATATTTAAGAACGATTTATATTAGAGTCAGTTTCTGTTTACATTTAAAACTTAATGTCAAATCAAATCCTGACTTTACTTTATCATAATCTGTTGTCATATAATAGCGTAATCTTTGAAGAGCATTATTCGAGCATACTTTCCCCATAAGGTTATTGTCCCACGTTATTTTTCTTTTTCTTTAATCTTTTCCCTAGCTCTCACCCCTTTTTTTCTTTTGCCATTCGATTTGGGGGGCACCCTATTTGCCACGCCAGTTATTCCTGTACATAGACCTGTTATTTATATATAATTTCATATTTATTTTAAGCTTAAATGCGTGTCATCCTTCCAAGACAGACATCATCTTCGCCCTAGACTTCGCTCAGCTTGCCTTACTCTCCAGATGCCCATTACTCATCTCAAGGGATATGGAGACTGAGCATTTTCCTCTATTGCTCCTCGACTGTGGAATTCCCTCCCATCATCTTTTCGCGAAATTGACAACCTTGATCACTTCAAAGCTTCACTTAAAAGCTCACATCTTCCTTCAGACATTTAAATGCTAACGTTATTGGAGGTGCTCGCGCCTTTGAATTTTTTTTGAAACAGATATATGGCGCCATACCAATGCTGTGAATCATCATCATCATCATCGTCTTAAAGTATAAGCCATCTTTCTTCAGCATACATTTACTGTGTGTCAAGATATGAGACTAAATGACTCATAATTGATTTGATTGATTTGATTTGATTTATTTCTTTCTTTTTGGTTTTCTTTTTCTATTGCATTTTTACAAATATATAACAATCAAACATTGCAAATTTACACATGACAAAAGAATATATGTAGAATAAAGTAAGACTGGCTGTAACTAATCGAAAACATCAAACAGGAGGGTTGACAAAGTAAGCAAAGCTTGATAGCTTGACTACCCTAAATGGATACATAATAATACAAATATGAAGGAAAAATATTGGTAAAAAGGAAAAGACAGAAAAAAGAAGAAGAAAAAAAGAAGGGATGCACATCAGGATTCACATATGTATGTGGTAGTTGGAATTCAATTTGATATATAAAGATGAAAAAGAAAAATTGAATATTGAGTGGTCAGCTTGGGATACAGTAGAATGAGAAGACTCGCAAGGTTCGGACAATATGAAAGAGAATGTGAAATCAGCGAGCTGCTTTTAAACCTGGGCCTGCGATTCGGAGGCTTGAAAAGATTGTATACAAAACAGTGTTTAGTCAGTATCCCAAGTGCCGATATATTTCACAGGTACAGTTAACAATAATGGAGGGGTCACCTACCTGAAATGCAACATGATATCATAGCAATACCGACTAATGTCCCGAGAAGCGATCGACTGATACGAGTCTCCATCTTGGTCGTGGGTCGTCAGGTCGTTGTGCACTGCGGAGTGTGACCAAACAGTTTATGCATGTAAGCCAGGCGCGTACGCAGGGGAAATTTTCGGCGCGATTTTCAAATTTACATCATAAAGAGACAAACAAATATGTTTGCATTGTCGCCCTCATATGGCGTCAAAGGCTAATGCGCATTTATTTTTCTTCATCTTCTTTTTCCTCCTCTTCATCTTTATCTTCTTCTTCTTCTTCGTCTACGTCGTCTTCTCCTCCTTCTTGTGCTTTTAATTATTTTCTTCTTCCTTTTCTTTTTTTCTTTTTGTTCTTCTTCTTGTTCTTGTTTTTTTTCGTTTTCTTGCTCTTTTTCTTGTTCTTCTTGTTCTTGCTCTTCTTCCAAATTTTCTTATTATTATTCTTCCCTTCTTCTTCCTCTTCTTGTTCTTGTTGTTCTTCTTCCTATTCTTCTTCTTCCCCTTCTTCTTCTTCTTTTTCTTCTTCGTCTTCCTCTTCATCTTCTTCTTCGTCTACCTCTTCTTCTTCTTCTTCTTCTTTTTCTTTTTCGTCTTCCTCTTCATCTTCTTCTTCGTCTACCTCTTCTTCTTCTTCTTCTTCTTCTTTATTATTTGAGGGGGAGTATTAATAATGAAGAGGAGAAAAAAAGAAGAAGGTGAACAAAAAGAGATGAAGAGGAAACGAAGAAAAAAAAAAGAAGGAGGAGAAGAAGAATAGGAAGAAGAACAACAAGAACAAGGAGAGAAAGAAGAAGGGATGAATAATAATAAGAAGGGGGAGGAATTTAGCGGACCAAAGCGGACAAAATGGGGTCTGGACGATCATGAATGCATTATATAAGGAAGGGGGGGGGAAGAAATTTAGTGATTGTCATAAAATGCAACAGATCATATGCTAAGGAAGTTTGAAAGGAATCGGAATAGAGGAAGGGACAGGCCTTTCATTTTAATTTCTCTTCGTCTATTCCGTTTCCTTTCAAAATCTTGCTGGGGCTCATGAGCACTGCGTGCAAAACCTTTTTTTATTATTATTTGAGGGGGAGTATTTATAATGAAGAGGAGAAAAAAAGAAGAAGGTGAACAAAAAGAGGTTAACTTCCTCTCCCCTTCTTTTTCTTGCCCAGCGTGGGGGATGCCCCTGGTACCCTTCTAGATTCGTCATCGAAAATGTGTAGTTAATTCATTTTAAATGGATAAGTGACAACAAAAATCATAATAACGCCAATCATAATACTTATAATAATAGTAATAATATTAATAATCATTACAATAATAATGATAAAAGCAATAACCAAAAAAATAAAATGTTAGTAACAATAATAATTATTTAAAAAAAAATATTAATAATAATAATAATAATAATAAAAGTGATAATAATGATAATAGATATGATAAATGTAATATGTCATGTTAACTCTGAGTGGTCTTAATATCATTACTATCTCTCTTAGGTGCCTACAAATCATTATAGGTAGGATATGTGTACTAAACATCATTTTCATTTCAGCTTTTTATTTTTAATTCGCCAAAAGTGATATCAGCCGAATCCTGGCAAAATAATTGATGCATGGCACTGTTACAATGTATATATGTTTATATAAATGTAGTTTATTTCTATTGGCATGTCAAAACATTAATCACGTAGGCTCAATTCGACATGTTTTATATCACTTAGCCCGGTATAGACCTACAGTACATCGATGGAAATTAAATCTCCGTTTATTATGCATAGGCCTAAGAATCAATAATTTTCAAAACTCGAGAGCAAGGTCAGAGAATTCCATTTTTATTTTCATACATATTTATTTCAATTATCTATTTTTCTGAAAAGATATGAATATACCATACAAATGAAACCCTTCAGCGAAAAATATGTATAACAGTACGTTAAAGCCGTATTGTACTATAAGCACCAGAGCCATCTGTATAAAGAGCCATCTAACCACAGAGTTCGGCCTACTTGGGCACTGGGTCACAGCATGGCGTATATTCCTTTGTTTTGTGCTTGCACAACAAAGCAGAAGTCGCAATACTAGGGACTTTTAGATTGCGTGGACGAGAACACGACGAACGCCGACTGATCATGTGTGTCAACGTACTCAACTGCCCATGTTGACTACAATTAGATTTCTTTTAGATTGCACTCGACGATATTTTGTGTATGCAGGAAGTAACACTATGAACATGACGGACAAAGAAAGAGGACAAAATATACACTTCCTCATTCTACCCTCAACAATTGCTGTGGTAGACAAAAGAACATCCCTTCACTGCTATTATGTAAAAATGTGTAGAACAGGTGAATATGCATGTGACACCTGTTCTACACATTTTTACATAATAGCAGGGAAGGGATGTTCCTTTGTCTACCTGAGGAAATGTATATTTTATGCGCACGCGGCATACTAGTACCTTGGGCATGTTTATGTAAAGACGCTATATAAATATCAATATGTATGTATGTATGTACTAGATTTAGGAAAATCAAGGTTGACTCATTCTCGATCGCCGACTGAGACGACGTGACGCATGCGCAGTGCCTTAAAATGACGTCACACGTTGCAGTTAAAGCTGTCGACGTGCAAATCTAAAAGTCCCTATTGTGTCCAACTGGAACCGGGTTGGCCAAACTCTGTGTATAGATGGCTCTGATAACGAAACCGCAAAACTCCCTCTAGAGCCATCGCAGGTCAGCTGTACCGTTGTATGGTCCCGTAACTCGCTGATTCCCGAGCTGCACCGTTGGTTCTCGCATCGAGTTCTCTTTCTACGAAGTGGGAATTATGATGAACATATTGACCATTAGATGGCATTGTGCAATAAACAGTACGCTAGGGCAGAGAATTAATCAGTTCAGTATCGCTTGAAAAGATCACTATTAAAGAACTTGAAATAAACCGACAACCTAAACTATAAAAAAAATAAAAATACATCAGGATCAAAATAAACCTGTCTTAACATTTGATTTCGGATGTTACTAATAACGTTTTAACATTTTAAATCAGAAATTTCTTCTTACTGCGGCAATAGGTCTAAACTAGTAGAGCATTAAGGTGATGTGATCCCGCTAAAATTAGATTATTTAAACGTTAAAAGGATTAGTACAAACGGTCATACAATCAACTTGTTAAAATATTGGGACAAACAGCATGTAGTTGACATAAAATGGAATGGAAAAACAAAAACTTTGTAAAGTAAATAACCTAATAACTACCATCATTTATTACTCCTCACAATGCAATTATTTTTATATATGAGCATATACGTGATAAGTTTAAATATTTCCAATCGTAGTATATAACCAAACTATTGATACTTAGATGTACATCGAACTATAACCTAATCTACAATATCAGAACGTGACGTGAAAAAACACAAGTGAAGTAGCTGTCATAGATCAGTGGGGGTATAGTATAATATAATAAAAATGTAATATAAAATAATAATGATAATAATATTACATTTATAAAGCCACCTTTCATTCGGTACGAAGCACATAAACAAGAAATATAAATTAACAAAAATAGAGAACATTATCATACGAAGCTTATATTAATTATAAATAAAGAGGAATATTACAACAAATTAGAAGGAAAAAAATGTGTTTTCAGAGTATGGCAATTCTGAAGTACAGGGGTAAGGATTTTTAGTTTGTGGGGGCAATAACGGGAAAAGCCCTATCACCTATCTGTTTACTGGTTCGAGGGATAGTTAGTGTTTCACTACATGCTTATAATGTATTTTAATGTATACATGGATGTGAGCGAATGGAGTAGATCACCTACGTATGCTGGGGCCTGATTATTGAGACACTTGTAAGTGAGAGTAAAGGTCTTATGTATGGTACGATTTTTAACGGGAAGCCAGTGAAGATCAGTGATGATTTTGGAGGGAACAAAGGGAGTTAAGATCTTTAAACGAAATACCATGGCAAGTCTTCAATATCCTTTTAAGATAGTATTCAGTCTTAAAATAGACTTAGGAACGGTTTTATTTTGTAGTTTGGGGAAAGTTTGTTTTTATTTAATAAACATGACTTTCTAGTGTTTAAGTTGTATTGGTATCTTAGACAAAATTAAGACTTTGACACATGGCGTTCCATAAATGAATTTCAAACACAAACTTGAAAATGTTAACATGAACACTAAATAACATGTATTGGTAATGGTGGATTACCAGATCATTATGGTAGTATATCATTTTCACTTAAAAATACAAAATATTTCAGCGCAATTACAACAAGAAGAGAGAAACAAAATAGGCTTACATGAAAAGAAGGCTGAAAATTATTGTTTAAGATTTTTGTTAATATATAAACCCCTTTTTACGTTGTTTCTTTTCTTCATATATATATATAGGCAGGCAGCAGCAGAATATAATTACATATTACATTTTTTATTTATATTCATAAATATGCCTATTTCTAGGACTCTCTATTTCACAGTACATTACAAAATCCTGATAGAAATGTTAGATACAAGTATAATATACATATTCGATATTTCACTGTATATTATATACACCAAACTACAACCTGATCTACACTATCAGAATGTGACGTAAAATACAAGTTTTTAAAAGTGAGGTAACTTTTAAAGGCGAGCTTTAAACCCCGTCTGAGTGGGAGGGAATGTCTGTCTTCTGAATAATGCAGCATCACCTGGCAACCTTCAATATCATTCTGGAAATGAACTTAGGAATGGTTTTTATTTTGTAGCGTGTTGAAATGTTTGTCTTTATTTAATAACATATGACTTTCGTGTGTTAAGTTGTTAGGTACTTTGGACATGTGCACGAAATTAAGACTTTGACACATGGCGTTCCATAAATTAATTTCAAACACAACTAAATTTCAAAATGTTAACATCAAACACTAAATAACATGTATTAATTATGGTGTATTACCAGATCCTTTTTTTCGTATATCATGTGGAAGTTATAAAAATATTTGAAAACAAGGTAAATCCTCACTTAAAAATCCAATAGATTTCAGCGCCACTAAAAAAAAAAAGAGATAAACAAAAGAGGCTTACATGAAAACAAGGCTTGAGTTTAGCACCAACAAATAATTTAAGATTTCTAAATATAGGAACCCCTTTATGCTCTATTCCATCTGTATATATACCTATATATAATACATTCTTTGTTTTTATTCATGCCATACTTATTTGTAAAACTATTTAGATTACAGTACGATACATAATCATAATAGAAATGTTAGATACAAGTATAAACGTAATCCTACATACATATGTGTTACATAAAATATAAGTTCCTTTCAAAATAAAGATCCTTGTTTCGTTATAAATATCACCCATACCAACGGAAGGCAGCTTATAAATAAAAATATATAACACTTACTCTTAAACATAATGCGGATGCCTTTTACATGCATGTAGTATATAGAACAATATTATAAGAATACGAATGAATGAACATTTTTCAATCATGTTTTCTGTTGCATTGGTACAAAAGTTGCACGCTGCAATAAACTCATGTATTATGGTAAACATAAATTGTGCTTTATATTTCTTAATCTTAACCCTAAAAAGGCCGGGCTATTTAAGGTCTTAGTACGGCCGGGAGGGGGGGGGGCATTATGCCCCCCCCCCCTTAAGATCTCGGCCGTGAAAAGGCCGATCTCCGCGAAAATTTGCACGCATGTCAAGTGAAGTGTAAAGAATAATATGGTGATTTGCATATTTATGGTAATTTATGCAAATAAGGTCACAAAATCCCATTTTTACCCATAATTCATATATTATTCATATTTAAGCATTCTTTTTCACTACATATATTCATCATACCATTTGGAATAATAATACGACACAAAAATTTGGAAGAGCTAGCTTATTCCTTATGTTATCTTTTGTTTTGATAATTTCTTATGTATTTCGTTGTTTTTTCAACTTATGTATTTTATTGTTTTTGTTGTTTTATTTCATTTCTTACTAAAATTAAACTATTTTGACTCTCAAAACAACCATCTTAACGTTAAACAAGATCCAATAACCAATGTTTGATCTATTTTTAGGAAAAATGACATTTCCATATGTTTTGTACACAAATCACAAAAATGAGCGATTTTCGGGCTGACATGCAAAGACAAAAGGTCACGTGACCTTGTAAATGCAGGTCCGATTATAATTTTAATTTTTTTAGAGATGCGCAAGACTCGAAAGAAAAAAAGTCAGCGAGCGACGGGGCGCCATCCATCTGCGTTCCCGAACAATCAGAAAAATCGTGGAGGGGGGACCATAATGCCCCCCCTCCCCCAGCCTTATTAGGGTTAAGACTATGTACAACACCATCACAACGACATTTGAAATATCGACCTTAGTTAGGCAATTTCAATAAACTTGTCCGTCAACTATTAAAATGTGCAAATATGAAAATATGACAATATAATCTGATATAATATAATATTGACTTGCTTTTATTAATATTGATTATGTTTCGAAAATGAACATCTTATAACTAAATTACAGTGATATAAAATTAATTGAGACAACTCCGTGTTTATGATCAATCATGCCCCTCCATCCCCTCTCTCTCTCTCTCTCTCTCTTTCAGGTCCGTAGTTAAATGATAGTATGGCCTCTCTAAGTCGCTATTGCTTGCATGTTCTGAGTACATGTATTGTGCCAAATATGGGTTCTTTTCCCCAATTGCTCATGTTCCTCTCACTCTCATTTGACTCTCCGAGGATATTAGCCGATGTATTGAGCCTATGAGGGTTAGAGAATAGTAAAGTCACATGATACATGTATATTGACATCACCGTTGGGTCCATGGGCTAACTGTTGGCAATGGGTTCTCCCCAAGGATCCAGTTCAGCAGTGTCTGGAGGAGGAGTTTCAGAACTTTCATCTTTCCTACGCTCGTCCGACCCGTCTGGTGTGTTACCTGCGGAAGACACGACAACGCAGCAATTTTGAAGTCAGGTAGAACCCCGCATGTAGATATGCATTTACGCTACCATGTATGATAATGGTGAGCCAAAAACATAATATATAACATATAAGTGATAGTGTAGCTCCCTACACCCCCCCCCCCCCCCCACCCCCTCTCTCTCTCTCTCTCATCAGAAGTGCAAGAATTAATACGTTGCAGAACAAGGTCAAGAGTGCAATATTAGAGCAGCAATACATTTTACAACATATGATTCATTCACCCCATGATGTTCCTTTGAAGCATGAACATTTAATTTAAAATGTATTTGCATAATTCATTACAACGAATTGCATGAACCGTACACATGCAGTTTCCTAGGCCTATATCAGAACTATTGATGTATTGGACATATGTCGTTAAGAAGATACTTTGCTCCTTCGTGTCAGCGTTTTCAGTGGTTTTCTCCTTTAATTCTGCAGCTCCATCTCCGCTCTTCTCTTGACTCACATCTTAAGTAAGATCATATATTTAAGGATGAAAACAAGAAGGTTAAGATAAAGAAATTTGCCTATCGTATTACAATGCAAGGGCCTCGCTTATAAAGGAGAACTCCTGCGCCCTTCGCTTTTGTAGTATTTTGTGGACAAATCCATACTTGTCGGCAAGTATTTCCTTTTAGAGCCTTTCTGCTATGTTGTCAGCAAATTTAGCAAAACATTGCCGTATTTTAATCATGTCCAGTGCTACTCAGGGCCCTGTTGCATAAAACTTGACATCAATAACAATATTCAATATCTGTTATAAGCTACCAAAATCGTTACATTTGCTTGGCCGAGATATGTTGTTATAGAAATTTAGCATTTGTACTGATAACAAGTTTTAATGAAACAGGGCCCAACTTTTCTCTTTTTTGGAAAGTCACATCCTTAGATTTTTTTTAAAGGCCAACACGAAACTCTGACCAAAATTTATGTTCGTTAATCATAAACTATTTTAAATAGTTGAAGTGCTATACAAATATAAAAAAGAAAGGCGAATGAATATAAACATCGAGGGCTAATACTAAATACCGAAAAAGTAAATTTTCTTTCAAGACTTAATTCAAGTGTCGAAAGAAATGACAATAACAAATGCGTAAGAAACTTCAATGTAAAACAATAAAAGTGTAAAGATGGACAATAAAAAAACAACGACAACTGTAAATGAGGTGTGTATATAATACTGTACATATATTAGATGTAATACCTTCCCTGGGAACGAGAAACCAATCTGGAAACAAAAGGGAATGAAAATAGACAAATCATAGCGTAAAAATGTTTTCATTCCGATAGAAGAGTAGAATAATATATACATGGGATAAATATTAGCGGTCGCACTAAGATAATCCGCGGTAAACCTGTGATCTATCCCCAAATCTCCATCGGTCCCATTGTTATTGATGTTTGCTTCTTCCTCCGAAGCTTCGTCGTTTTCTTTCCCAAGCTTTGCACCTATAACAACGTTATAAATGTACGAATTACGTGAGGTACATGGCATTTTGTTAAGCTTCTATCGTACTAAGTTGTCTTTCATTTTCCTTTTGGGACTATTTTAGTTTTCCTCTTCAGAGGTATTTATTCGGTTATAAAATACATTTAAAAACATATAATTCAAACCAAAATATACATTCACTGTAAATCTCAAGTCTTGAAATCGTAACTTTAATCATTAATACATAATTACGCAAGGTAGTGCATGGGTTATTTTGTATCATTATTATTATAATTTTTCCAAGCTTTACACAGTGACGGTAAGGAAATTATATAAATATACCTTGACCCCAATGTGGTCTCCTTCGACGCAGCAGTAGGATTGATATACAGATCACAGCCAATGTAACGATACCTATAATTGGTACAACTGTAGATGAAAAAACAAACATAATTTGTAAATAGACATAAGCTTTTCATTGCATTCTTCTCGCGTTAGAGTTTGTAAATTCTAATGTTGACAGAGAAATCAGTAGATTGCCGTGCACCTTTTTAAAGAGTGTTTTAGCATTTGATAATAAATCCCCTGAAATGAAATTCTTTGTTGTCGTCCAATGTTAATCTTAGTTCTCTTTTCTGTTATTTGTTCAAATGGTCGAAATAATTAAATGAAGATAAACAAGTTCTTACCGACTTTAACTATACTTCCGTCTGTCTGTGGTAGGTTAACTAAAACAGTTGTTGTTCTCAGCTCTTGCAATCCGGGGATATTAGACGCAAAACAAACGTAGCTGATTTCACTGGCTGTAGCGTTGGCGTATATGGTTTTGTTTTTCGTCCCGTCAAGATTTGTAACTTCAATCGTGTACTTCGTGTGAAAACTTGTGGATCCACGTAGAAAGTAAAGGTCGATATCTGGATAGTAACCAGAAGCAGAGCAGCTTATCTCCACTGAATGGCTAGTTGAAATGGTACAGGTAGTTTTAGTGATTATTTGACATCCATTGATGACAGGAAAGGGTTCCATAGGAGGAGCTGAAGTATAATCAGAAACAACGTTGCCAAGCATTATTTGTGTTCCTGTGACAGAGGTACTACAAACATGTAATTTCCTAAATAAATATCCGCAGCAGCTGTAAACGTCATTTTGTTCCAACTTCGCCCGCTAAGAAATTGAAACGATTTATAATGATCCTATAAAGGATCAAAATATATCAGATTAGATAGAGATTTTATAGAGTAATATAGCTTAAAATGACAAGTGAGGGAGCGTTGCGATTTCGCAAATGAATATACGTTATGTTGTAGAAGGATAAACGTAGAATTTATTGAAAGGGGCGGCTGAATTAGGTCCACTGGATCTGCCTATGTTCATAAAAATCGAACATGACTGAAAACTATTTTCTGTGGCTTTGAAAATGATTTTCTTAAATAGTAAGTCTAAATTTCAGCGAACTCTAAACAATTTGACTATGATATTTTCAACGCGTATGCATATTGTGACAGTTATTTAGCAACGAAAGGGCTTCTCGTGCACGTACGTCAGTTTCATTGCGCGGTAACTCTGGGAAGCTCCGACGCCGATGCCGAAGGCGTCGGAGCTTCGGGTTCGTGCATCAAAAAACATTCTAACATCGGGTTGGGCGACATTATCTCAAAATATGCAAAGGGAGTAATTACAATTTTGACTTACTAGGTTGCGCGACTCCTCTGGGCATCTATCCATCAACTTGAAATTATAATTTGAAGAAGTCTTCGATGGGAAAAGGGGGTGATTCTTCGTCCTATCCCGACGATTCTTCCATGTTGTTTCGTCGATTCAACCGGCGAAGAGAAAGTACGCACTACCGCGCATGCGTACTTAGTGCGTACTTTCTCTTCGCCGGTTGAATCGACGAAACAACATGGAAGAATCGTCGGGATAGGACGAAGAATCACCCCCTTTTCCCATCGAAGACTTCTTCAAATTATAATTTCAAGTTGATGGGTAGATGCCCAGAGGAGTCGAGCAACCTAGTAAGACAAAATTGTAATTACCCCCTTTGCATATTTTGAGATAATGTCGCCCAACCCACTGTTAGAATGTTTTTTGATGCACGAACCCGAAGCTCCCACGCCTGCGGCGCCGGGTGTTGGAGCTTCCCGGAGTTAATTGCGCGGATGAATAATGTTTCTAGAGATATTGATAGGGCACTTTATCTAGTTTTATTTCAAAAGTTTAACAAAAGTAGATTAATATTTGTGTTCTGAGTTATAAGGAAAGTGTTAAGTCTGATCAAAATAAGAAACTAGGTAGAAACTTTATATAATGGGTTCTGAGATTGATTAAGTAATTTTCAGTGTACTTGCTGTTGCTAAGGACGTTCATTATGAGGTTAAAAATCAAGATAACTGGCTTCATGCAGAACTAATGAATAATAGAATTTTGTCTTATGTGATGTATTTTTCTTAAAGGTAATACAAAGTTCTGGTATGGGGTCATGAATTTGGTTCAAATAAACATATTGGGAGCACATGCGATTTTACAATATTCAGTGATCGTTGTCGCGGTTGAAATCGATTCTAAAGTTATGAAATTGTAAATAATAAACTCCTTATGTTGTATAGCTCCCTCTCAAGTTCAAGATATTAATTAAGCTTTAAAACAATGTTTCTTGACTAAAATCGACCAATTAGCTATTCCCGTTTGGAAATTACATATCAAAAATACATATTCTGAGATTTTCATGGTTGCAGCTACCATTGTACGGCCGTAGGTGCTATTACAAATTTATCAAAATTTACCGGGACCATGGGTAAATTTTTTTATTCAATTTTTCTTGAAAGCAGAAGTGTTTTTGATACATCCACAGGTGCATCCAAATATATCAAAATTGTAAAGAATCACTTTCCACCCAAATTTCAAATTTTCCCAAAACTTTGCATTACTTTAAAAGCCTTACATTTAGCGTACTTTCATTGTTTTCTTTTCATACGGGATATCCAACCAGCCTCTATCCAACACAGTTATTGAATAAACCCCAGGTTATAAATGATGGCCTAATCGTTATTTATTGCAGCAACGTGTTCTTGTTGTTTTCATAACAATCCAATTTGGAAGAATGTGCAATTAAAAACACTCATGATGAAAATTAAAAAACTTGTTAAATCTGTATTATTGAAGGTCTTAATTTACAATTTATTAGATAAATATGAATATCACGAGATTTTATATTTTCTTGGAGGAGGTAAAGCTCTTAAAATCGGCTCAGAATCGCAGTGCCGTCAGACCAGTAATTTGATTGTCCACGATTTAAAGCCGATTCGCCTACTTGATCTTCTTGGTAATTTAAGTAATGTTAGTAATATTTGATCTTCTTGGTAATTTGAGTAATGTTAAATCCATTAGTAATATTAATTTTTCTTGAAGTAATTTTGATTTGTGTACAGTGCTTTAAAACTGTTATGTCACAAGCGATATACAAATTTGTCGTATTATTATTATTATTATTATCATTTTATTCTGACTAGAAGAGTTAACTGCACATAAATTCGTGTTGTTGATGTTCTTATCGTTATTTAGAACCTAACTAAAGAGAAAAGTGGTTGTTTAGATTTCCATGTCTAATAAAACCGCCCTTTCTATGAAAATCAGATCTCTGGAGAAGCGTTAAATATGTGGTGGGCTAAATGCATTACTCACAAAATACACTGATGTCCGTGAAGTTGTGTATCAGTATCCCCTTGATTGTTACTCTGCAGATGTATCGTCCTTGGTCTGCTATGCTGACTTCTTTGATGACCAAAGAGTGGTCTTCATTCATCTCCATGATCTGACATGGCCTTTCACCTTCACATTTCCCTGTCACATTATCGGTTGGAATCCATGAGACGAGGTTTGGTGCTGTTCGTGGGTCATCCCCTTTCTTCCAATAAACAGCCAAAGGTGTCCCAAGAAATCGACATGTCAGTACAACGCTGCCTCCATTGTGTACCGTTTTGTGTAAATCAGTGTACACGACATCATCTGGTACATCGCCAGAAACACCTGTATCAAGAAAACAATGGTTCCCATAGATATTTGACAAAATCATATTAATGACACGTGAATGTCATTGTAATTAAAGCCTTGTCCAGATATGAAGCGGTAAACCGCGTTTTTATAACAACGAAGCTGGATATAAAGCGCTTCAATTTGTTGTATCTTATACCAGTAAGATAAGCGAATGCGCATTACGCAGGACTTTTGTTTCGGGCAGTTGCCATTCTGTAAGACTTTATTCCAACTAAAGACGTTCATGATGAAAAACTGGAAATTGCTGATTTGTTCCATCTTATCTCTTCCTTTGATTTTCTCATATTTTTCTCTTCTCACTTTATTTGCATTTCATTAAAACCCGTGCCCTGGTAACAGTAGAGCGACACGGAACATACATAATACGTTATATATCTGGGCATTGGTCCTCTTTAAGCTACCAGGCAGAACACAATGATGGATGAGCCATGTGATGTGATTTACCAATGAAAGCAATACATTTTCACGAACAAACATGAAATGTTTAATAGCCATGTCCAATGTGAATGTCTTTCTTTAGAAAGGAGTAGCAATGCCATTGCAAGTGAAAGACATGTGTGCTAAATAAAGCCATAACTTATTTATTATCAGGGGCGGATCTAGGGGGTTGGGGGTTAGGGGGTTTAAACACCCCTTTTTAAATGATTTTGTTTGTAGTGCTTTCCATTTATAAGTTTGCCGTCACGGATGACTGAGCAGCAGGCTTTTCAAAAATTATTGTAAAAATTATCTTGTACAAGGTTTCGGATGAATCAACGAATGTGGGTCAAAAAACATTTATCTCATTCCAAAAATAAATTGCTTACCCATTTAGGCAGTTGGAAAGAAAATATGTAAATGTCGATTCGAACGTAAGAAAATTCTTATTAAAAGCAATATTTATGATATTCTCTTCTTTATGAAGATTACAATTGTGGTTTTACCTACATCCCTTGTTTAAGATTAGCCGTCTCATTGAGTGATACAAAATAGGTTAAGTTTATTTGGATAATATATTTTTATGAATGTCTACGTCCGATTCATTTTATAATAATCATCAAATAAGTTATTTGTTGCATTTGGGTTTGAAAACATATAAGTTTTCATTCTCTATTCGAGTTAAACATTAAAAAATATTCAAATGTGCATCTTTTTGTAAATCTTTATATATCAAATTGAAATCCAACTACTACATTCATCTGTAAATCTTGCTTAACACCCCCTATTTCTTTTTTATTTCTTTTTTCTCTCTCTCTTTTTGCCCTTATACCAATATTTTTTCCTCCATATTTGTATTATTACGTATCCATTAAGGGCCTAAGAATCAATATGTTTAACACATGAGAGCAAGGACAGAAAATTCCATTTTATTTTCAAACATATTTATTTAAATTATCTATTTTTGCAAAGATATGAATATACCAGACAAATAAAGCCCTTTAGCATAAAGTATGTATAATTATACTACATTAAAGCAGTATTGTACTATAAGCACCAGAACAATCTCTATACAGAGCCATCTATCTACAGAGTTTGGCCAACTTGGTTTCACTGGGTCACAACATGGCGTATATTCCTTTGTTTTGTGCTTACCCAACAAAGCAGAAGTCGCAATATTGTGTCCAACTCGAACCGGGTTGGCCAAACTCTGTGTATGGATGGCTCTGATAACGAAACCGCAAAACTCCCTCTAGAGCCATCGCAGGTCAGCTGTACCAGTGTGGTCCCGTAACTCGCTGCTTCCCTAGCTGCGCTGTTGGTTCTTGCATCGAGTTCTCTTTCTACGAAGTGGGAATTATAATGACTATGTTGACCATGAGATGGCATTAGGGACTTTTAGATTTGCACATCGACATAGTGGACTGCTACGTGTCACGTCCTTTTAAGACACTGTGACACGTAGCAGTCCACTATGTCGACGTGCAAATCTAAAAGTCCCTATTGTGCAATGAACAGTACGCTATGGCAGCCGTATGGCAGAGAGTTAATCAGTTCAGTATCCCTTGAAAAGATCATTAAGAACTTCATATTAACTGACAAACTGAACTAAAAAAGAATACAACAAATAAAATATATCAGGATCGAAACAAACCTTTCTTAACATTTGATTTTGGATGTTACTTATAACGTTTAAACATTATGAACCATAATTTGTTTTGTTACACAATTTATTAACCCATCAAATGGCTAGCTTTTAAATCAATTTCATGAAAATGCCTCTATCTGTAATTTCACCAGTGCCACTATAATTTGTCTAGATAAAACACTTCATAGAGCTATAGAGCTAAGTTGATTGGTGGTTATTTTATCTGACTGCTAAGAAAGCATATATTCTTGTAAGTAAGCAACCAGACGGCCGACGGTTTTAGGTCCTTTCCGAGGGACCTGGTAATGAGGATTATTGCCTTACCAAAGGGTACTAGCGCATCCACTTGGTTTCGAACCCGGGTCACCGGATTACGAGACCACTGCGCTACCGACTGAGCTATCACGCCTCCTAAAGTCGTGAGACCTTCTATTTACAGATCTGGCATATTTCTTCTTACTGCGACAATAGGTCTAAACTAGTAAGGCATTGATGTGATGCCGCTTAAATTTGATTTTATTTGAACGTTAAAAGGATTGGTACGAATGGTCAAACAATAAACTTGTAAAATATTAAAACATTCTGGCTAAAAGCATGTAGTTGACATGAAACGGAAAGGAAAAACAAAGAGTGGTTCAAGTAAATAACATAATAACTACCATCATGTATCACTCTTCACAATGCAATTCTTTTTTTATATATCCAGCATACACATTATTAGTTTCAATATTTCCGATTGTAGTTTATGGGCAAACTATTGATACTTGACTGTACATTGTGTACATCAAACTATAACCTAATCTACAATATCAGAACGTGACGTTAAAAAAAAAACAAGTGAAGTAGCTGCCATAGATCAGTAGGGGGCATAGTATAATATAATAAAATGTAATATAAAATAATAATGATAATAATATTACATATATAAAGCCACCTTCCATTCGGTACAAAGCACATAAACAAGAAATATGAATTAACAAAAATAGAGAATATTATCATACGAAGCTTATATTAATTATAAACAAAGAGGAATATTACAACAAATTAGAAGGAAAAAAAGGTGTTTTCAGAGTATGGCAATTCTGAAGTACAGGGGGTAAGGATTTTTAGTTTGTGGGGGCAATAACGGGAAAAGCCCTATCACCTATCTGTTTCTGGTTTGAGGGATAGTTAGTGTTTCACTACGTACTAAGTGCTGATCATGTATTATACTGTATATATGGATGTGAGCGAATGGATTAGATCACCTAGGTATGCTGGGGCCTGATTATTGAGACACTTAGTAAGTGAGAGTAAAGGTCTTATGTATGGTACGATTTTGAACATGAAGCCAGTGAAGATCAGTGATGATTTTGGAGGGACCAAAGGGAGCTAAGATCTTTAAGCGAAATACCATGGCAAGTCTTCAATATCCTTTTAAGATAGCATTCAGTCTTAAAATAGACTTAGGAATGGTTTTATTATGTAGTGTGGGAAAAGTTTGTTTTTATTTAATAAACATGACTTTCTAGTGTTTAAGTTGTTTTGGTATCTTAGACAAAAATGAAGACTTTGACACAGGGCGTTCCATTAATAAACTTCAAACACAAACTTTAAAATGTTAACATCAAACACTAAATAACATTACCTGATCCTTATTGTAGTATATCATGTGGAAGTTATAATAACATTTGAAGACAAGGCAAATTTTCACTTACAAATACAAAATATTTAACCGCAATAAATTACAAGAAGAAGAGAGAAACAAATTAGGCTTACATGAAAAGAAGGCTTGAGTTCAGCACCGATATATTGTTTAAGATTTTTGTTAATAGATAAATGTCTTTTACGTTTTTTTCTTCTTTCATATAAATAAGCAGGCAGGAGCAGCAGAATATAATGACATATTATATTCTTTGATTATATTTATATATACTTATTTGTAGAACTATCTATTTACAGTACATTATAAAATCATGATAGAAATGTTAGATACAAGTATAATATACATATTTGATATTTTACTGTATATTAAATACATCAAACTAGAACTGATCTACAATATCAGAATGTGACGTAAGATACAAGTTTTTTAAATTTGAGGTAACTTTCATAGGCGAGCTTTAAACCCCGTCGAGTGGGAGGGGTGTCTGTCTTCTCAATAACGCAGCATCACCTGGCAACCTTCAAAATCCTTCTGTAAATGAACTTAATGAAAGGTTTTATTTTGTAGCGTGGTGTAATGTTTGTCTTTATTTAATAAACACGATGACTTTCTTGTGGTTAAGTTGTTTAGGTACTTTAGACATGTGCACGAAATGAAGACTTTGACACATGGCGTTCCATAAATTAATTTCAAACACAACTGAACTTCAAAATGTTAACATCAAACACTAAATAACATGTTTTAATTATGGTGTATTACCAGATCCTTTTGTTCGTATATCATGTTGAAGTTATACAAATATTTGAAAACAAGGCAAATTCTCACTTAAAAATCCAATATATTTCAGCGCAATTAAACAAGGAAGAGATAAACAAAATAAGCTTACATGAAAACAGGGCTTAAGTTGAGCACCAACAGATTGTTTAAGATTTCTAAATATAGGAACCCCTTTACGCTCTATTCCATCTATATATCTATCTATATATAATACATTCTTTGTTTTTATTCATGTATACTTATTTGTAGAACTATTTATTTTACAGTACGATACATAATCATAATAGAAATGTTAGATACAAGTATAAACAAAGTCTTATATACATATGTGTTACATGTAAGTATAAGTCTCTTTTAAAATAAAGATCCTTGTGTCATTATAAATATAACACAATATCAATGGAAGGCAGCTAATTAATAACAACATATCATTTACTCTTAAATATAATGCAGATGCCTTTTTACCGCGTGTAGTATATATAACAATATTATAAGAATACGAATGAATGAGCAATTTTCCAACATGTTTTCTGTTGCATTGGTACAAAAGTTTTAGCTGCAATAAACTCATGCATCATTGTAAATATAAATTGTGCATTATATTTATTCATCTTAGGACTATGTACAACACAATCACAACGACAATTAAAATATCAATCTTTAGGCAATTTCAATAAACTTGTACGTCATGTATTAAAATGTGCAAATATGATAATATGATAATATAATCTAATATAATATGATATTGACTTGCCTTTTTTAATATTGATAATGTTTCGAAAATGAACATGCTATAACTAAATTACAGTGATATACAACAGTTGAAAAAACTCCGTGTTTATGATAAATCGTGTACCTCTTTCTTTCTTTATCGCAGGTCCGCAGTTAAATGAATGCATGGACTCTCGAAATCGCTAAATGTTTTGATTATTACCAAATATAGCTTCTTGTCCCAAATTGCCCATTTTACGAGTTTGTGGAAGACAAACTCCGGAATTGTCATCTCCCATGTTCCTCTCACTCCCATGTGGCTCTCCTAGTCTATTACCCGATGTATTAAGCCTATGTGGGTTCGGAGATTGTGAAGTCACAAGATTAACTGAAAGCCTGGGTTCTTGACATCGCTTTTACCTGAAGGGGAGTTTCGGAACTCTCCTCTCTCCTATGCTCGTCCGACCCATCTGATGTGTTACCTGCGGAAGAAAATAGGAATGATTCACGAAACGCAGCAATTTTGAGGTAAAGCCTCGGTCACAAATGCCATTACGAACTGCTACGAACGCCGTACGAACGATTTTCAGACAATGGAAATTCGGAAAGACAATGGAAAAACAGGGAGATTCGTACGAACGATGCGTTGGTACGAACCTTTGTGACCGTAGCTTAAGGTTGAACCCCGCATGTAGATATGCATTTACGCGAGCCAAAAAGATATATAATATAAAAGTGATAGAATAGCTCACTACCACCCCCCCCCCCCCCCACACACACACACACACACACACACACACACATACACACACTTTTTCCACTCTCTCTCTCTCTCTCTTTCCAGGAAAGCAATAGTTAATACATTACAGAACAGGTTCCTGATTCTTAAAACTAAAAAAATATGACAAATTTGCTCAAATGCCACAATATCAGTAGCTTATAAAAGTTATTGCAACTTGTTATTGATATCAAGTTTCATGAAACAAGGCCCTGAAGTGCAATAATACAGCATCAATTTATTGACATCAAATTCATTGACTTCATGACGTTCTTTCGAAACATGAAGATTTAAATGAAAATGTAATTGCATCATTCATAACAACATATTGCAAGAACCGTACACATGCCGTTAGTAGGCCTATATCAAAGCTAAATCTGTATTGGATATGTCGTAAAGAAAGTTACCTTGCTCCATCGTGTCAACGTTTTAAGTAGTGTTCTCCCTTGATTCTGCAGCTCCATCTCTGCTCATCTCTTGCACCACATCTTAAGTTAGATCATATGTAAAAATGAAATGGAGAAGGTTAGTACAAAGAAATGTATCTGCCATTTTACTATTCAGAGGCCTCGCTAATAAAAGGAGGAAAGCTGCACCGGGAAAAACTCCTGTCCCTTTTCCTTTTGCAACATTTTGTGGACAATTGCATACAGTGCCGGCTAACATTTCCTGTTAGAGACTTTTTGATAGCTTGTCAGCAAATTTAGCAAAACAATTCCGTATTTAATCATGTCCAGTGACGCTCAGGGCCCTGTTTCATTAAACTTGATATCAATATAAATATTCAATATCTGTTATAAGTAAGTGAAATCGTGACATTTAATTGGCCAAGAGCAACTTTGTCATAGAAATTTAGCATTTGTTACTGATAACAAGTTTTAATGAAACAGGGCCCAGGTCTTAGCTCTTTCGGAAAATCACATCCTTAGATAAAAAGGCAAATACGAAATACTGACCACAATTTATGTTCGTTAATCATGAATAAATTTGAATGGCTAAAGGCAAATAAAAGACATATATCGAGAGCGAATATCAAATACCAACAAAAGTAGGTTTTCTTTGAAGACTTAATTTGAATACCGAAAAAGAAGTTTGAAAATTGTAAAGGTAATTCTTCCTCTATTAAATGACAATAAAAAAATGCGTGGAAAACTTCGTTTGTATAATATAAACGGGCATTATGATTTCCAATTCAATTCCAGTGGACAAGAACAAGATTTTATAGTTGAAATTTAAACAATTTTAATATATATAAAATCATGAAATATTTCGTGTAGAAAAACAATAAGAAAATGTAAAGATGCATATATTTTTTTAGTTGCTAAATGAAGTGTTTATATAATACAAAATGTAGATATAATACCTTCCTTGGAAACGTGTTCAAAATCTGGAAATAAAACAGAGGATAAAAATAACAACTCTTGACGAAAGAATGTTTTTAATCTGATAGAAGAGTAGAACAATTTAAACATGGAGTAAATATTAGCAGTCAAACCAATGATATTCCGCTGTATACCTAAGATTTTTCCTCTAACGGTCTCATATTACATGTTTGATATAGTCATGCAAGCTTATAACTTTGTGTTGGTAAACAAATCAAAATCATCAATATATTCTTCCATGAGTCTCCTTAATTATCTGATCTTAATAACCAAAATATGACCTTTTTGTACTTTGCTATGTTTATGGGATATTGTAACCTTCCTGTCAGGTGATTCAAATACCATTGTTGGGAGGCAAAACGATGGCCACTTTTTTCGAATAAATGCACTCTCAGAATTAGTGGAATAAAATCACAAAAGAGTGATTCAAACCACACAATGTTACGTAACTTCTAAAAGGGGTGCCATTCGGTCCTCTACACCTAGAGAGTTTATGTTTTTTTATGGAAGCCTTTTCGTATATTTACCATCATCAAGACTATTTTGTTCTCCATCGGTCCCATTTCCGGTGATGCTTGCTTCTTCCTCCGAAGCTTTGTCGTATTCTTCCCCATGCTTTGCACCTATTAAAATATGATAAATGTATGATGTATGTTTGATGACATTTGGTAAAGGCTTCTATCGTGCTATTAAAGTTGTTGATTTCTTATTTGGGAGCACCGTATGCATGGTCTGGTATACTTTATTTACGATAACTTTTATCTTAATTTCTCAAAATTGAGCAATGATAATGTCTTTATCTAGAAGTGAGCAACGACAAAAACGCTCCTCTGCTTTATTTATGGGTAAACTATATTATCATTTTCCAATGGTTATATGATTCTAGATTTTTCTTCACGCTCATGTAAAATGGTTTTATGTTACCTTTTTCATTAGTAGTACGATTTTCTTCTTCGGATGTCTCAGCAACCACGTTGTTAGTGGCCGTCACTTCTTTTCCCGCGGATATCTTGTCCTCACTATTTAGACTTCCCCCTAAACGAATGAGTGCACACAGTTCATTATAAATCAAATACATCACCAAAGGAAGAAGAAACAGTTTACACATTCCATGTTAACTATTTATAATTCAGATTATCAATTGATTCGAAAGTATTGATGACATCCTACATTTCAATAGTATTGCAGGTAAACATTGCTATATTATATCAAGTGAAAGTTGACCAACTGTAAAGACGATAATGTGACTTTTTACCTTCATGATACAAATATTTGGTGACAGTGATGAGATTTATCGCCATCGAGGGCAAAAATAAACATCTAACCGTTAGTTTTATTTCAGACTGGAACCTAATTTGGTTCGTTGAGGAACTCCAAAAATCGCTATGCTGTTGGATAATACACAATTTCATATTCCAAGATTTTCGGCACGTGACTATGACAATAAGAGAGCATGTTTTGAATTTTGACTGGGAATATATATGTATGGGTGCGTATGTGGTTGTGTGCGTGTGCGTGTGGGTAATTCTGTCTGTCTTTATCGTATTACGTTGTAAAGTGAAGGAACCCTAAAGTGAATTTACTAGGTCAAAATATAAAGATTTAACAAGGGAGTATAATATAATAATTATGTGGTAGTTATGGCAAATTTCAAATATCAGTTGAATAAAATAAATTAGGTTTCAAGGAGACTGATATGCCTTACCAACCGGCTAGGTAACAGAATCAAAGGGATTAAGTAACTTTAATTCAAGACACTTGTTGCTCAAGGATAGTGGAACATTCAACCCAAACAGTATAAATCCGTCTGACGAACCGTCAGGTGAACCACCTTATGTTATCACCGTTTTATATGGTAATGATGATAACGATGAAGATTAGGATGGTGACTATGCTCATAAGGAGGATGGTGATGTTGTTGGTGATGTTGATTTTTCACTGCATTTATAAGGTACCGTTTTCTGTTAAAATCATTCAAAGCCGCAGCTACATCTCAGGCATTTCCATTTTTGGTGGAAGGGTATTCAATATATATCGATATAATATTCTTTTTTTATTTAAACATAGTTTTTTACCTTGGTCGTTAATGGGGGTGCCTTTTTGATGCACCTCCTCAGTGGCCGCAGTCCCAGTCTCCGTTCCCTTTTTCAGTCCAGCTGTTTTGTCTAGGTTTCTTTTGTCTAACTTTTGGAGCGAAGCTGGTGAATTAATATATAAAACCAAAGCCGCGTAAAGATCCACTCTAACATGATAACAGTGTGCAGTAAATACTTGTTTGCATTTAATTATTCGATTAATTAAGCCTTGATTGCCATGCATGGTGGATATGTGTGCTATAAATATCCAATAATATCGTCATTATTATTAAGCTAAGCAAAAACAAACTATTACTTGGTATTGCAACTATAAACATGACTGTTTTTAACATGTCCTTGAATAATTTCATTATCTATTTGTACGCCTTAATCTATAAGATATTTATGAGGTGGGAGCTTGACCTAGTAGGCAATACTGTGTATCCTATCGTTAGATATAGTAAAGACTGGGACCTAGTATGGTTCATTGAGGAACTCCAGGAAATATATAGCTACACAGTCGGATAATACACCGTTTCATATTCCCAGCTTCCACACGTGACTATCAAGATAAGAAAGCATGTTCCGACTTTCGACTGGGAATTTGCAATGCCAGTACGTGAACAAATTCACTTATATCTTAAGGAACAGTGGGTGGTATCAAAGAAGATCGAGCTGGGTGGTGGTGGTGGAAAGGGGGTATGGGGCTTTTCTAGTGTTTGTTGTTGATTTTTTAATTTATTTTTCGTATTTTCGCCATCAGTTAGATTGAATTGTTTTTCTTACCTTCTTTACCAGTGTTGTCTACGAGTTTGTCACCGGTTGTGCCTTTTTCCATATCTTCTTTATCCTCTTTACCCTCTTTATCACCTATATGACGAACAACAAATAACAAGTCAAGAGATGATTAGATCTACAACTATAAATTGATACTAATATAACATGGGCAAGTAAAAAGTTACCCATGTAAAAGATTACCACGTCCATGATAATTATATCAAATAACCATTTGGCAACAGGACGAAATAATAAATATATGAAAGGGTGCGTGCGTGTGCGTGTGTGTGTGCGTGTGTGTGTGTGTGTGTGTATGTGTGCGTCTACTTGTATTTGTCTTTGTCGTATAACGTTGTCAAGTTAAGGAACCCTAAAATTAATTTACTAGGTCAAAATATAAAGATTTAACAAGGAAGCATTACATTATTATGTGGCAGTAGTGGCGAAATTTCCAATATCAGTTGAATAAAAGAAATTACGTTTACAAAATATATTTATGGGTGTGTGCTTGTGTGTGTGTGCGATGATCATGGGTGTCGATCCCGGGGGGATGGGGGGGATATATCCCCCCCCCCTATTATTTCAGGTGGGGGTGGCCTGGACAATCATCCCCCCCCCCCATTAATTCACCATCAAAACAAAAATTAAGAGACAAATTAATGATGAGAGCCCGATGAGAGTAGTTATTGGTTATTACTCGCAAGATGACCATCAATATACACATTTTGCTATCTCATTTTCATAATACATACATATATAAAAAGAAAACGAATTGAATGAGACGACCGTATATGAGACAAGAATAAATAGAATTCTCGCTCATACGGCTTCATCAGGAATTGATGAATTTATTCAATTTATTCAATCAACAGCATCATAGAAATGCAGTGCGCCAAATGCAAAGCCGCAGCGTTAAAAAGCAACGAGCTAAAATGTTAAGCGCGAAGCGCAAAAGTGCAAAAAAAGAAGTAGAGAGTGGGAGAGAGAGATAATGAGAGACGGAGAGGATAATAACCCAGGTAGCAAAACGCGCTAAAAGTTACAGTCGTGTATTTG
>JAVYIG010012561.1:0-52822 GCA_035222895.1 Strongylocentrotus droebachiensis
AATGACATTTTAGAGAAGAAAAAGCCTGATACTCTAAGATAATATTCCACTAAATGACAATGGGCATCGCAATTCAAGACCCAAATAATGTTGCTGAGGGATTCTTTAATAATATTTGACCGGATTCGCTTCCAAAATAATTAATACAAAAAGAACGAATTTTTGAAACACCTAATTAATAACGTCAATCAATCCTTATTTTTTAATCCAACAAATATTCAAGAGATTTTAGAAATTGTTCGTTCATTAACATGCAGTTAATCTAGCGGCTCTGATGAAATAAGTGTATCTTTATCAAAACAAATAATTCACTTCATAGCTTCCCCGTTATCACATATTTTTGTCTGCCCCTCTCTATTACTCTCTCCCAATGTCCCTTTCTCTCTCTCCTATTTCTCGTTTCTCTCTCCCAATCTGTTTCTCCCCTCTCTCTCTCTCTCCTCTTTCTCGTTTCTCTCTCCCAATCTGTTTCTCCCCTCTCTCTCTCTCTCCTCTTTCTCGTTTCTCTCTCCCAATCTGTCTTTCCCCTCTCTCCCAATCTAGCTGTTTCTCTCCTCTCTCTCTCCTCTTTCTCGTTTCTCTCTCCCAATCTGTTTCTCCCCTCTCTCTCTCTCTCCTCTTTCTCGTTTCTCTCTCCCAATCTGTCTTTCCCCTCTCTCCCAATCTGTTTCTCTCCTCTCTCTCTCCTCTTTCTTGTTTCTCTCCCCCAATATGTCTCTCCCCTCTCTCTCCTTTTTTTTTTCTCTCTCTCTCCTGTCGTTCCTCCCTTCACATTCTCCCTGTACTATGTGTATTCGAAATTCGAGGGAGAGAGAGGGAGAGAGAGAGAAAAGGAGAGAGGGGAGAGCCAGATTAGGATAGAGAAACGTTGAAAGAGGAGAGAGAGAGGGAATAAACAGATTGGGAGAGAGAAGGGTGAGACAGATTGGCAGAAATGGGAAGAGAAAGAGAGAGAAAGGAGATAGGGGAGAAACAGATTGGGAGAGGGAAGGGAGAGACAGATCAGGAGAGAAAAACGAGAAAGAGGAGAGAGAGAGGGAGAGAGAGAGAAGGGGGAGATGCTACGAGTACATAAATTAACAAAGACAAACCACAGATTCAGGTAGAACACTATTTAATGAAACAATAACTATGCCTTAGTACATATTTTGAAAGGAAAATTGAAGAAACGTGATTAAAAGTAACTTAATTAGGTAAGGAATATAAAGTAATGAATACATTTATTTATGTCATGAGTACAATAAGGAGTGAATACATTTCGTTACAATACGTGAAATAATATACGAAAAAAGCCAATCAAACGAAAAAAATCCCACCTCTCAACATGAAGGTCTCGTTCTTCAAAGGGGGCTACACCAATCATGACCTAACCTGCTCTCTAGATACAGGAGTGAAAATCCATACTCAAGAGTAGTTGAATTCACTCTCAATAGAGTACTTCAAACCACTACATTGGAGTAGACTTCTTTATAATTCGGAGTGGATTCAACTCTTAATGCAGTGACCGCTGATATGACTATAAAACAATAGCCCTGATGAAAGGAATTCTCCATTCCTTACCCATTGTTCATTGTGTGACAAAACAAATACATGCATTTAGTCTGAGATATAAATGATGACTTATTGCACGATAGCTGTTATTGTACGTCAACCATTAGGTTGAACAATAGTACGATATGAAGATCCAAAATCCAAAAATTAGTGTAGGTTTTCAACTCATGTGTGAAAATGTTTAACCATGTCTACAAGTTAGGTAACCTTAACACATAGTGTGGAGATGAAAACAGTTGTTGAACAGATCAATAGCCAAAAATATGATGCTAAAGTTGTCTCCTCTGGTGCTGGAGGCACAGTATTAAAAACTAAGGTGTTGACTAAAATGATAATGAAGTACACACCAGTAAAATAGTGAGAGCATGTTTAAGAAACGAGCTCAACGAGACATAATTATAAGATATATTTAATCACTAGAAGAATGGAAGACATCTTTCTTCTTGAATAATCTTAAAATACATTACATGTATTTTAACATATTTATTTTCTTTTCGATTCCAATGAAAGTTGACGGAAAAAGATAAACTTTACGTCAGAAAATGGTCAAAAAATAGAACCCATCACATTGCACCGAAGTAAACACATATCAAAAGGCGAACCATTTTACCTTAAATTTCAATTTCTATAGCTGAAAAATCGACATGCAACACAAGCGCAAAGACTTTCGAGAAATCAACCTAGAGGGATTTCAATATAGTCCGGCAGCCAAATCCAGATTATTGGCCTAACCTTGTTTTAGGGTCTATAGTTTTTTTTTTCAATGGATTATGATTGCCTAAACCTTCTATTTGAAGGATCCGATTGCTGACACTCTGTCAGCCTTGAGCAATTTAAGATATGTGACGTTATACAAAATGGCCGCCAAAGTACATGATTTTTCTCTAAAAATGTATAATAAATATATAAAAGGGCTTTTTCTACAATTTTGGGCAGCCAAATGTCTGTATCTCTCTAGGACCATCACTAAAAATTGTTTCGTGATGTTGCACGGCCATATATGACGAGCTAATTTGCATATTTTGAAATAGCGCCCTCTATAAATATATTAATTTTGCATAAAAATAGGTGTGCCAGCCAAATGCCAATTTCTTATTTCTCAATGGATTATGACTGCCTAAACCTTCTATTTGAAGAATCCGATTGCTGACACTCTGTCAGCCTTGAGCAATTTAAGATATGTGACGTCATACAAAATGGCCGCCAAAGTACATGATTTTTCTCTAAAAATGTATAATAAATATAAAACAAAGATTTTTCTACAATTTTGGGCTGCCAAATGTCTGTATCTCTCAAGGACCATCACTAAAAATTGTTTCGTGATGTTGCACGGCCATAGATGACAAGCTAATTTGCATATTTTGAAATAGCGCCCTCTATAAATATATTAATTTTGCATAAAAATAGGTGTGCCAGCCAAATGCCAATTTCTTAGATCTACGTGACGTTAAACACATATTATATGCTTCGTATGCATGAAATAATTACGATTGTGCTGCATTTATCTTACATATTTTTTGGTCTAAATTAAGATACATGTAAAGAAACCAAGATCTACAAGAGAATCAGTGAGAAGTGATTTTACGGTACATTATTGTTCCATTCATAGGCTTTATTTGGACCAGCATTGATCCAGCGTCAGTGAATGATGATAAAGCATTTGGCATCGGTACCAGACAGATGCATGAGTTTTAACAGAAGTTACCTGGTGGATTCTATGACACAATTTCCAAGAAAGTCTACAACGGGTACCTGACAGAAATTGTCAGCCCAGACACCAACTGTAAACCAAAGTGTTTCTGGAGTTTCATAAACGGCAAGCGATGCGATGCTTCAGGGTTGGCTCCATTGAAATAATCTAATGGAATGACTTACTCAGATAGCCTCTCAAAGGCGAACATTCTAAGTAATCAGTTTTCATCCATCTTCAACTGCAATGAAGATATGACTAGTCTGAGAGACAAAGGACGAAGCCCCTACCCAACCATGGATCACATTACTATCTCGCCACCAGGTGTTCTGAAGATCCTGTCTGAGCTTGATGTTCATAAAGCCACTGGTCCTGACCAAATCCCAGCCAGACTTCTGACCACCAAACTGACACCTGTGTTCCCTCTATTCTTCCAAGCCTCCCTTAACCAGAGCGTGCATACCTGATAAATGGAAGATGGCTATATATATTGATCCCATCTTCAAGAAAGGTGACCGTAGCAAGCCAGAGAACTACAAAGCTGTCTCTCGGATGTCAGTAACCTGTGAAGTACTGGAGCACATCGTTCTTAGCAGCAACATGAACCACCTTGAAAGCCACAACATCTTGTCTGATGCACAACATGGCTTTCGAAAGAAGCGATCCTGCGTCTCACAGCTTGTCCTTGCTGTCCTGGACCTTGCCAAAGGCATCAATGCCAGAGACCAATTGGACATGACACTCCTTGGTTTCTCCAAATCATTTGACAAGGTTCCCCATGGAAGGCTAGCTGTTACACAAGCTCCAATTCTAATGAATCTGGGAACCCACACATGCTTGGTTTTCTGGCTTCCTGAGTTACAAGACCCAGCAGGTGTTACTGGAATGACCCATCTCCAACACCAGCCAAGTAACATCTGGCATCCCGCAAGGCAGCGTTATCGGCCAGATGCTGTTTCTCCTCTTCCTCAATGATCTGCCACCGTACCTCTCCCCAAACCCAACAGTCAGGCTCTTTGCTGACGATGGCATGCTATACAGCAACATCAAGACATAGGAAGACGCCTAACGTTTCCAAGAGGATCTTGACTCACTGCAACGCTGGGAGCGTGATTGGCTGATGGAATTCATCCCACATAAATTTCAGTTTCTACATGTCACCAATAAACGCAAATCCATCATCAAATTCACGGACAGACCCTAGATGACAAAAATATAGCAAAGTATCGAGGTGTTGAGTCACAGAAAAACCTCAGCTGGAACCCACATATCAACATTATCAGCAAATACTCCAACTCCACCCGTGCCTTTCTTCAAAGAAATATCCAACCATGTCCTAGAAAAGTTAAATAATTGTGCTACGATACTCGCCTTCAACCAATCATGGAGTATGCCATCATCATTATTATATGGGACCCTAACACTCAAACAATTAGCAATCATCAAGAAGCTTGAAATGGGTCAACGGCGCTATGTCCGCTCCTTCTGCAATGACTACTGCAGGACAAGCAAAGTAGAAGCCATCCTGAACCAGCTCAAGTGGCCAACATTACAAGAACGCAGGGTACAGGCTCAGGTGGTGATGATCTTTCGCATCAACAACCCGCTGAAAGACTTTCCACATACTTTCCTCACTCCATCAACATCCCTGCACAGAGGGCATTCCAAGAAGATAATTGTTCATTTTGCCTGAATGCTTGTCTAAAAGAGGAGCTTCTTCCCGGATTCAATAAGACTCTGGAACTCCCTCCCTTTGAACACCGTCAATTGTACCTCTTTTTTAACAGCTTCAAGCAAGAGTTTCTTGCTGTGCAGCTCCTGCTATGACTAAACAGTCAAATTCTAGAGAGGCAGGTCCTGTTGCAGTTGCTGCAGACAAATTTCATGTGTGGCTGTGCTGTTGAAGCCGTGGCTAGCTGCCGTCTTTGTTGCCTTTTCTCCTCCCACTGTTCTACTCTCTTCTGATCTCTCCTCTGTATACATGTCTTCACAGCGCATCTCCATTTGGGGCAGTCTGAAGCATAGGCTTCCCATTTTGTAGGATTGATTTCACTGGCCTCCATATCCCTCTTGCACACATCCATGAAGCGAAGGCCAGGTCTTTTAACAGTCCTGGTTCTGGTCGCTAACTTTCCCTACAAGATGTATTTTGAAATGCGGCCGTCTTCCATACGACTGACATGACCAAGCCATCTCAGCCGTCGTTGTGATAGAAGAGCGTAGATGGTCATCATCCCTCCTTTTTGAGGACATCCTTGTTTGGAATGTGGTCCTGCCATTTGATGCCTAGGATTCGCCTCAAGTAGCGGAAATGGAAAACATTCAAACGGCGCTCCTGACTTGCATACAGGGTTCACGACTCACTGCCATACAGGAGAGTGCTGAGCACACAGGCCTGGTAGATCTTCATTTTCGTGTTGGTGGTTTATAGTAAAGTGTTCTTCCAGGCCAGCAATCTTGGTTGCTGCCTTGCCAATGTGAACGTTGAGCTCAAGATCAAGGGAGAGGTTGCTTAATACATGGGGCCGAGGTAGGTGAAGTTTTCAACCACTTGGAGGGTGTAGTTTAATTAACACTGGAGGATTCAAAAGTCTATGACACCAAGTTGATCTACTCTAGAGTAATAGGACTGCAGGCAAGTTGAAGATATGTCAATATCAAGAATATTTTGTCATGAAAGCTTTCACCAGGTCAAAGGCGAACTTGAAGAATTTGACAAAGGTTGACGTGTCACTTGAGCAACCTTGTACAGCCCGTTTGATGGTTGTGCTCTACTCTGGATTAAAATCTGATGATCTTTGGTTGGTGTGCCACCAGGGTTTCTAGAAGTCATGACGAATCGAGAGTCATCCAAAAGAGTCTTCCTTCCCACCTCACTGCTTCCCTCCCAGAAACTACTGACAACAAACTACAGTTGATCGACATCATAATACCGGTATGCGTGATTCTGCAGAATGATGAGGTGTTCAGAAATAGGCAAAAGCACAAGCTGGTCATTACCGGTCAAGATGAGGTATCTGTTGAAGTGATACCAGGCAGCGATGTCATGCCAAGGGAAGATCTTTCCATAACACATGAAGAAGCAGACAACATCATAGTACAGCAAGCGATTCAAATTGCTGCTAATGAGAAAAGGTATGTTAGGGTCCTGGCTGTTAGGGTTAGGGTCCATCATTATCTACATGAATAACTTAGAACGCCAATGATCATGGCGTCATCAAAGAGCGAACTGTTATTGACATTCCTGCCACTGTACACAAGTTAGAAGATATCATTCCATCGATGTTGGCAGGACATGCGTTGAGGGGATGCGACACTATTTGGGCATACTTTGGGATTGAAAAGGGTACATGCATTGCTGAAAGTGATGAAGCAGAAGATTTGACTCCCTTTGGACTCAGTTGGCAAGAGAGCTCATCTGCAAACATGTGTGTGGAAGCACGCCTTGCAGTCACGACCCACATCATTGGATCCTACAAAGTATGGCTATGCAAAAGAAGAGGAAACCAAATCCCTGATCCCTGTCACAGTACTTACAAATGTACAACTTGCACCGGACAACATATTAAGGTTAATACGGTGCACTTGTGCGAGCTAGTGGAAGCCTATGTAAATCATCACGGTGCCAATGCAAAAAAGCAAAACTAGCATGCACAATTTTCTGTAGTTTTCGCGCCTCTGTCGAGTGTTATAACGATCAAACTAAAGCAGCAAATGATAGCCATTGGAAGGTAACCATGTTTGGTCATTTTGGGTGGATATTTCGCTTTATTAAACTCATAAATTCCCTTGTAAGAGAGAAACCTTTTCATGATAGGTTCATATAAAAGAATGTATTACCTCAAAATACAAATCAAATTTCGGAATGCTGTCACTGAAAAACGGGCATTTATAACCATATGGTACCTCATATCTATGGGACAGAGAGCATGAAATTCTAGCTTGTTTTCTTCAAGTATTAAAGATAAAGACCAGTTATGGTCATGCGATTGCATTGTGAAAGAAACGTTGTGGAATCGATCAGAAAAGGTTGATCATCTAGCTTATAAGTATTGGTGTGTACTGCAAGGTTCTGGAATTATCAAAACGATTAGAAATTTGGCCCAGTCTTGGTAAAGTTACAAGCACTGTACACAGAAGGATGTATATGGGACTACGCGACACGTGCGCGATATCTATCAGGTCTAAATAGATATAATAAATTACAAAATATATCAATTAGTAGGCGGTTTCTCGGCAAAATTTGTATCATCACGTATTAGTCAAAACATATTTTTTCACATGATTGGTGATAAGAGCTTCCATTTCATTTTTTGAGAGGGGGGCGTTTCCAAAACTGATCTTTACCTTTAAAGTACAAAATAACAAAAAAAATCACACCAAAATGTGGTGCACAATTTTTACTTATTGCATTCAGTGCGTCTGACTTATAAAAAATGTTAATTTCATGTTAGAAATTGGCATTTGGCCATCATTTAAAATTTGCAAGTTAACGTGTCTATAGAGGGCGCCAATCTGAATTATGCAAATTTACATGCCATTTTTTATTATACAACATCGTCAATTTTTATTTAGTGATGATCCTAGAAAAAATCAAGATATTTGACTGACATTTAATGTAGCAAAATACTGTAAACAATTTTTTTATCATTAATTTTGGTAAAAAAGGGTATTTTGGCGGCCATTTTGTGTGACGTCACATATCTCAAATTGCTCAAGGCTGACAGAGTGTCAGCAATCGGATTCTTCAAATTGATGGTCTAAGGAACTATAATAAAAATTAAAAAAAACTATAGACCCTAAAACAAGGTATATCGTGATGGCTGCCGGACTAATAGCCGTATTCATCACCTTAGAGTGTGCGAACATCACAATGACGTTATTACAAAATCTGAACGTGACCTCGAAAGGCGATATTGAGTTAATTTCTCGAAAGTCTTGCGATCGAGTTATACTTAACAGAAGCAAAACAAAACAAGAAAGAACAAAATTGTGACATTTATAGTCCTACGCACTGCTAATACCAACAAAAAGAGCAAATTAATTATTTTTCTTCTGTGATAGGGAGCAACAATAAAGAGATTCTGCCATTATTGAAATGGACGATGGAACAAAACGCAACTAAATACGTAAGTGAAACATAACGAATATTAAATGAAAGAAGAAAAATCTAAGTTTGAGGAGATCTGTCTAGAAATACATGGAATAGCATAGAACACATACTCATACAAGTGTATATGCATTCATTTTAGAATTTCTACTGCCAGCTAAAGGTACGAATCTATATTTCTGGTTGGCTATCACACATAATCAAAGTTTTATGTGCACAAAATAATGAAACAAGCACATGTCACCGTCTTAAATTTGTCAAACTAGACTACAACATTACGAATATTAAATGAAAGAAGAAAAAAGAATTTAAAACTTAGTTTGATAAGATCTGTCTAGAAATATATGGGAAAGCATAGAACACATACTCATACAGGCGTCTATGCTTTGATTTTTAGGCTTCGTACTTCTAGCTAAAGGTATCTTTTATATTTATGTTTGGCTATCACACAAACAAGGATTACCGGCAAAAAGAAGAAGAAACGATCATACATCTCAGATCACTAATAAGATATCCTTCATTAAGAGGCTGTATTAATTAAAACTCATTACAGTTATCTTGATGTTTGAATCAAAAGGTTTCCCCATTTCAGAGGTTTCTTTATCAACACAAGCTAAACAACGAATATTCAAAATGATTCCGTGCAAAGAGGAGCTATGACACTTTAAAATTATACTTGTAAGTTTACTCCAATCGAAGGGATTTCTTCTTCTTCTTCTTTTTTTCTTTCTCTCTATCTTCATCCGTTATTAGTCCTGCTCAATAACGCCCACTCTGCGATAGCCAATCTGCTCGGGGCGAGGACGACGCATGCGCACCTTCATCAGCGCGTTGACGACAGTAAGAGCGATAAGAACACAGAGGGCGCTCACACCCACGATCATCAAAGGGTCATGAGATTCGGGTCCTGGAGAGTGAACGAAAAATTAACATGATATTAATAACAACAAAGACAAGAATAATAATAATGATAACAATAATAGCCCTAATACGAACGATATACAAATACCGGGACATATACCTACATTTATACTACGCAAACATCGCACCAGAAATAATGAACTTTAAGATGCTCTATGGTACATTTGTATGCATTTCTTAATGAGTAAGCTAAACATAAAGGGAAGGGGAAGGGGGCCCACGCCCACTGGAAACGCTCCTGGAAGCGGTGGGTCCGCACTAGTCGACCTCAACCCACCTTCCTCATCTAAACTGCGCGAAATCAAATTTTAAAATCGATTGTAAACAAACAACCCTCGTGAAAGGTCGTATATACTCCGAGTGCAGATTGAGAACAACCACATGGTCGTGTTAGCACGCTACTTTCTGGAGAAATCCAGGAGTAAATCGGTCGACGTAAGGTTCGGTGTTGCTAACACGGCTATCGGTCAGACGATTTCTACGGCGACCTTTACGCCAACCTCACCATATTTTATGCCGACTAGCTCTAAACACGACCCTTACGCCGACCAAAATTGCCATCGTGTAAACACGGCTATGTTGCTCGTTACAGGTGAATAGGCTCTTTTTGTAATGTAATCAAAATTAAAGGTAAAGACCAGTATTGGAAACACCCCATTTTCAAAAAATGAAATGGAAGCTCTTATTACCAATCATGTGAAAGAATATGTTTTGAATATTACATGACGATAAAAAATTTGACGGGAAACCGCCTACGAATTGATATATTTGGTAAATTAGTATATCTCTTGCCTGTTGAGAGATACAAATGCACGTGTCGCGCACGTGTGTGTAGTCCCATATACATCTTTCTGTGTACAGTGCTTTTAACTTTATGAAGACTTGGCCAAATTTCTTATAATTTTGATGATTCCAGAACCTTGCAGTACATCTATGCTAGATGATCAACCTTTTTTGATCGATTTCACAACGTTTCTTTCACTATGCAATTGCATGACCATAACTGGTCTTTAGCATTTAAAGGACAAATCTGTTTAAAGTTCCTCGATACAATTTTTGTTTTTAAACCAATAATAACATTTTAATAGTTATAATGCGAATAGCATATATACTGTGTTGTTAGATAGGACAAACCATAATGTTTGTCCTACCTAGAATTACGAAAAGGATATATTCGTACACAAAGTATATCTCGATGAATTATATCCCTCATAAAATTCTTTAGATGACCCGTGGGAAATTATGAATTGAAGGAGGGGTCGATAATTGAATCAGGGGTTATATACGGATAAGATTAAAATAGACAAACAAAATAACACAAATCCAAACATTGGATCCTGGGTCGACTGATCATGCCGAAGGAAATCATTGAACCTTTGCTACACATACCACTCAGCACGCGGCTGGGCGTGCAGAACATTTGACTCGTTGTAAGCTGCTTGCTTTAGCCGTGTTCACACGATGGTAATTTTGATGGCGTAAAGGTAGTGTTTAGTGCTAGTCGGCGTAAATATGGTAAGGTCAGCGTACATGTCGGCGTATAGTCAACGATAGTCGTGTTAGCTACGCCGACCTTTACGTCGACTGGTTTTTCCTCCTGGATTTGTCCAGGAGTAACGCGATAACACGACTAGGGTAGGGTAGCGTAAGTTGACCATATGGATGCTCTACCTTGGCACTCGGAGTATATGTGATCTTTCACAAGGGTTGTTGGTTTACAATCGAACATGAAAATTAGATTCCGCGCGGTTTAGATGCGGAAGCTGGGTTGCGGTCGACTAGTGCGGGCGGAAAATACGCTGAGTAAAGACTGCATCGGTGGAAGGTCGTGTCAACTTAATCGTGGCAAGTTGGTGCGAGTGAGAGCATATGGACAACTATTGGTGTAAGTCAAATATGTTTGAAATATTTATTGCCGCAGGGAAAAACTAGAAAACCCCTTGTTGGACATGGCTATTGTCTTGTATTGTTCGCTGCTTAATGTGACATGGGATCCTTTGCATTTTTCGGTAATGTCGGATGTCGCCTAATTATAATGCACCATGAACAAACAGGACATTACTCTTCTCAACATTATTTACTCTACGGACACTACTCACCGTCATCAACGCTATCAAGCAACATAGCCCTTTGGGAGCGGGAGGCATCGGAGAGCGGTCCGTTCGTGATGGTATGAGGTTTTGATCGTGAGCCTGTCGATTGCAGACTACGACGAGCTCGTGCTAGGCACCCCTGAGCGCAGCGGGTGCCAGAGTCGTTGTTATCACAGATCAGGATTGAGCAGTGGACGTAAACCTGTTTTGAAAGAGGACTGAGTTAGTTAAATGGTGAAAAATAAATGTAAAGCATCTTTACGACATGAAAGATGGTTTAACGCTAATGATAAGTTGTCGTAAATTATAACAAAGTCCCACATTTCGAATGTAATGCCAACTGCACGCTACACAATCTGCCTACGCTCCGATTCGGATACAGTAATAACAAAATCATTGGATTTGAATTTTCATGTAAATCATTTCTTGTAATATGATCGGAATAGTTAAATGATAAAAAAAAATATCTAAATTTCAAAAGATGCCAAGCCTTCTTGGAAAGAGACCAGCTAAATCGGCTCAGTATTGTAGTAAGGTCTACACTAAAATTCCGATTTGTAAGTATTCTTATCATTATTTAGAACCTAAATCAGGAAGATGGTGTTTAAATAGATTGCAATATCCAATATGATTGCCATTTCTTTGAAAATGTGATCACAGGAGGATCTTATAAATGTGCGGTGGTTTTGCGGTTGTTGTTTGGTCATTTTTTCTTTTGTTTTGTTTTGTTCAATTTTGTTTTCAATAAGACTAGGATGATCTTATAGTGTGAAGTGGTTATATGCGCTTGCATAACGTCTATAATTGCCTATCGTGCAGTAGGCCTACTCAACCGAAAGCTTCATACCTTTTTCACACCGACAAGACCGACGCCGGACCGACTACAGACGGAACAAAACTAATACAAATAGGTCTATGGTCAAGAATCAGCGGTTTTGGAGTCGGTCTAAAGATGGTTTGTCGGTGTGACTGAAGTATCAGCCTCTTGTATGGGATGTTATTCCACCAGAGACATGCAATATGTATACAGGTCCCTGGTCACATTGAGCTACGTCTTGATATAATGATTGCCTCGACCTACGTGTAGGCCTATGTGTATGGGGACGGATGGCAAATGTAGTTTTCTTAGAGGATTCCTCATACCATACAGACGGGTTTTTTTATTGCAGAAAAAGCTTACTCATAAGAACTACCCGTATGTTGTGCTGCGTGATTTTCAATTGCGGTCGGTCCATCATTGAGATTTTCAATGTCCACTGACGCCGGAATAGCCGGGGAAAAATCCCCAAGAAGGTATTTTTAACAAAATATAGAATGATCATATGTAATGTCAATACGAATCCATCAACTAGATCTTTATCACCTTGATCAAGGGGAAATTTAGGGATTTGTTTCGGTACCAAGGATTTCGCTTGTATATGAAATCCTCGAGAACGCGCTCTTGCATATGGTCAGAAGTCGCTTTGTCATTGTGCGAATGGTAGCCCCACCCAAGCACTAAGTCAATACAAACTTGAGCAAAATTGTTGTCACCGTGACCATGATAACCCTAGTCGTAGCCCCCTCCCCCAGTCTCCGAGCTAATAACACAGATAAACACATACCAGTGAAAAAGCTATTTCCAAATGCACTATCAATTCTTAATTTCAATATATTAGTCGAGACCCAAAGGAATTTGTCGCATGCAATGGTTATTCAAGTCATTATTCTTTTTGCACTGTAATTTTGCAGTCAGAAATTTTGTGATGACTCTCACAACTGGCATGTGAAAGACTGCGCATTCCTACGTCAGTAGAGCTCGATTGCGTTATTACCTACGCTATAATCGAGCCTGTGGTTAAGTCAAGTAGCACATGCTTCCGTTTGCACCTACTGTCTGCACCGTTCGGAACAACTTTAGAATGCCCCACCAGACGTTCGTAGGTTACCCAACGCTTCATCAGTGAAGCTAAATTTGAAGACTTTACATTTCTTAGGTAATACTAAACCTAATCTTAATCCTTACCGTAACCCTAGGTCTTCGACGTTTATGAACATGAACCCTATTGATGGGGTATTCTAAAGTTAAGCACACCGTTCATTTTACAATCACTTAGTGAGCACTGATATTTTTGAAATATTGCACCCCCCCCCCCCCCCTTGAGCGCCAGGGGGGGGGGGGGGGCATCTCCAAAAAAAGGTAAAATTAACGTTAGAAAATGTAAAAATACACATTTTTGTTCATGGGGGGGGGGGGCGGGCCCCCGGCCCCCCTGGATCCGCCACTGTACTGCATAGACTGTTACGGAAACGAGAGGCACAAAGGGTCATTCTAGACACTCACCTTGTCGTAATCGCCAATGAAGGTGAAAGCATCGATACTGAATCCCTTGAAAGTTGGAGAGGCCCAATTGAAGATGACTGTTGTCTTGTCCACGGCACATCTAAAAAACACAAATACATTTATCAAAAATAACTTGGCTTCCATGATGATATACGTAGTGCATTTATAAAGCTTTAGGGTAATGCAGGAGTGGACTAGGACTGAAATTCGGTTGAGAATTTCGATGCGACTTGCCCAATCGACCTCTAGGATACATATAAACCGGCCATCAGAGCACACCTCGACAGGGCTTCAAGACATCATATCAAGCGACCTGTAGGGGGAAACTTCTAAGACCCCCATAGCCAGTTCGCCCCTTTGGAATTACAAAGTCGATGTCATTAAATGAGAAGAGGTGCACTGCTCTTACTTGGTGGATGAAATGTAAAAATCTGCGACCCCCCGACAAAAACGAAGAAATCATTGACAACAGGAAAAAAGGAAAATCCGAGTCCATATAAAATATAGGGAAGCTAAGCCTCAATCGGTGAATTCCACTAAAGAATCAACAGGATCAGATTAAAACAGAGTAAGCAAAGGTAGAACAAAAATAATCTACCCATTCTCGATGATATCATAGCGATGATCGTCTCGTGGGTCCGGCGAGCTCGTTGCCCAGCATGATTCGATGAGAAGCGTTAGGTTCGTGACGGACGTCAGGCGGACGCCGAAGTATAGCGGTGTACCGAGCGTAACTTCGCCGGAAATGTTGGCAGGTTGGTAGAAGCCTGGGCTTGTATACCGGTCAAGGTTTAGCGAGAAATCACCGTACCCTACCTAGATGGTGAGTACACATCGAGAGAGATATATTTCAAATTATACGTGTACAAATTGCACCGACCGATTTTGTTTTGTGGCTAAATGTGGGGGGGGGGGCGGGAAGTGAACACTCCTTCTTTAACATCCCCCCTTGAGCAATACAACATTAAAAAAAAGATCACATTTTCTACTTTTGTTTGCCAGGGCCCATTTACATTTTTGGTTTAAAAAAGGTAAAATTAACGTTACCGTCTTTTACCAGAGGGAGAAGGGGGGGGGGGGGGGGGGGGGTGGCAAAACGGCAAAATGTTATATAATCGAACCAAATTCAATATGTTTTCCTTTAAATGGCACTGTGGTGATGTCAAAGCATTCTAACAGCAAACGCGATACATGAAATCGCATCTTTAATTCATACCCTATCATAACATGATAGAAAAATTGGGGGTAACCAGGTATTCTCTGAAGAGTTATAGGGGATTTAACATAGCTACTAGTTTTTTTACCGCTTTCGGCAATTTTCGCTAAAGCGCGCGTAGGTCAATTTTGAGGTTAAATGAACGTCTATGAGCAAAATTGAAATAAATAATTAATGAAAGTAATTCAATTTGCTAAGGAAAGTGTCAGCAAAACAATACAAGTAAGAACAACAAATGTAATACATTTCAAACGAAAAAAAAAAAAACTTGAAATGTATATAGTATATGGTTCCAATAATCATTTTGACAAATTTTAAATTTTGACGCACGCGTACGCGTCTGCTGTGACCCGTGCACGGAAAAGGTTGTTGCCAAAAGTTTACCCATGACAATGTATGAATGAATTATGGGCAATATTAGTAATTAACAAAATGGCGCCTAGGTTCACCGCAAAATTTCTTATGACTTCGAGCTGAACGGACGGTTTGAGCGGAGCTCCTGCCACCCATTAAGACTACTCGTTACACAACGCAAATTATGGCATCCCATGGCCCGAGGCCCACTACCCGACAAACTGCAAGTAAGCAGCCGGCCTCATCGGCTCCGACTGACAAAGTTCGTTCGCCTACCTCGACTGACAAAGTTTGTTCGCCTACCACCCCGGATCCCTCTAATGCGGTTTTACAACGAGACATTGCAGACTTTTCAGATAAAATAATATCTAAACTTGATAATATCAACACCGAGCTACAATCATTTCATCGTCGCCTAACAGATGTGGAATCTTCAGTGGAGTTTAACTCTGCCAAAATATCTGAAGTAGAAAATTCCATACCAGCTAGCATCGCGCCCCTTCAAGAGGAGATATCTAATCTAAAAGAAAAACTGCTTCTGATGGAAATCTACAACAGAAAGCCAAATCTACTATTCTACGGGGTTGAAAGCGAACCAAACGAGGACATCTATCGCACGCTTTGTAAAGTTTTCATCCATCTTGGAATAGATGAGGAAACCGCCAAACAGATCCAAATGATCAACGCCCACAGATTACCCTATCGCAACCAACCTAGGACCCCAGACGCCGGCGCCCCAGCCCTTTCCCGACCCGCTCCGATAATCGCTAAATTCGTCAAGATGCCAGACAGAGATCTCATTCTTTCTTCTTTTGAGAACCAAAGACGCCCGAAGGAAACATCGCAGCAACTAGGAAACGCAGCGGAAATGCGACATGCACCACCGCCTCTCCCTCGCATAACGGTCAGGACGGACCTCCCTCCCACCCTGAAGGCTCATCGCGGCCATCTTGCTGAAATTGGTTACAAGCTGCGAAAGGAGAAAAACCAATCTACGAGAATAAAGTTGCAAGGTGCCAAAATCGTCCTCCAATGGAAGGAGAAAGGTACTACCACATGGAATCCCTACAGAGAATGAGCAAAATCAACGTTATACCAGGTGATCGATATAACCTAAACTTTCTCTCTTTCTCCTTCCCCACCTTCCTAATCCAACGAGATCTTACGATTCAACAGTTTTTCCCAACTGAACGAAACTTTATCGCCTTTCCCTTATCATAATTCGTTATTTGTTAATTACTGAATGCCGTCTAAATTTCTTTGCCGTGTTTTGAATATCAAATATGATTACCATATTTTGAACGTGCTTTAGTGAACGTCACCCTGATCTCTATGCATATGATGGTAAAAATCTTCATAAACGTATCTGCTTAACTTTCAAATTACTCTCAAATTGCTCTTTCAATTTGATTACTTTTATTCCAACCAAAGCCAGAGGCATTGACTAAATTTTGCTTGCATTTGAAGTCTTCAGATACCAAGTATCAATATTTTCTATAAGAAACACATTTTGGGGAAAAATAATGGCAAAAGAAAAAAGAAAAAAAAAAGAGGAAAAAAAAGAATAAATAGATAAAATAATTAACAAAAATGAATCAGTATTAATGTTATGTGTACAGTGAATTATTTCTGTTAGGCAACACCTGATACTAATTTATCAATATTTTGGATATATCAAATCTTAATAATATCACGTGTTTAATGCCATGACTACATACAAGGAGAAGCAAGTTGCTCCCTGTTTAGTACATGTATCTTTTTTGAAAAATCATTTGCATAATGCTGAATGTATTCACTGAATTGGTAACCACTTTATCTACTATTTTGTCATTTTTACCGTTCAATTACCTCTAGTCTCTTGTCAAACCTTACAAACTGAAGATTGGTAGTATTCTTATGGAAATCAGTGCACCTTCATTGTTCACAATCTCAACTATTTTAAACGATTCGTTTTGAAATGTAATCCAATTTGTTTGACTGAGAAATGAATGAGGGTGTGATTAGCACCTTTTTTATTGTTAGCCATCTCAACTATTATAAACGATTCGCTTGAAATGTAATCCAATTTGTTCGTCCAAACAATGAATAGTTGTGGTTAATTCGGTTGTTCATGCATGGCCTCACATTAACACCACAATTCACCCCTCGCGTGCGCGTGCCTGAACGCCTCATGTACATATGAACTGTATGATTAGAGGGGGCGTGGCTATTCCATTATTGAACAATACACCTATCTGTGCTTCAGTACTATTTGGTACGAGCATGGAGCTAAAAACGAGCTCCATGATTGAAAACACGCACGCGCCCTAATTGTCTTGTCTGAGGGGGTGTGGCTATACATGCATGATCAATCTCCATCCATGGACCCCTACTAGACAGGTATGGGTTGATCTCAATGCGCATTCCCAATTACATTAGCCTGTTAAATATGTTAATTACAACTTGTGTGCATGCATACACCAGGTACATGCGCTGTCTGATCAGACAAGGCGTGGCTATTTCATGCATGACTAACATACACCTATTCGGGTACTCTACCAAAACGCCCGACGAGTCGGGTATTTCAATGCTGCTTGATATTTCCAAATCAGCCCTACATTCATGTGTACCAAACTCGCACATGTGTATCCACTTGTCTGATCAGGGAGGGCGTGGCTATTCCATACATGACTCGCACTTTACCTGAAATGTTCGCCAATGCAGGCATGAAGTGATTGATTCACGATACCCTGGGCATGAGTCTACCATTTGAAACTGATTTATACAATGTGAAATGTATTTAACCATCTGCTAGTGTTGTACTTAATTTTCTATATTAAATAAATCACAAACCTTTTAAGGAATACGAAATGATGATTACTCTGCACAAATTAAGAAAGCTACAGAAAGAAACAATTAGTATTCTCGCTTCTTTATGTTAATTTTTAGAGACCGTTACACCCATACAAATCCCCGATTGTTTACACCCGTGAAATGTCGGGTTGAACATAACTTTAAACTTCTAATTTTGTGAAAAGCATCCTACACAGTATTCTTTATCTTTAGGAAAAAAATAAAAATACAATCCACATTCTTGACTGCTTGATGCTTTTCAATGTGTGTAGATATTCAACTTGAAGACTAATTTGCCGCATTTCTTGACCAAAGAACTGTAAGCATATTGTTGGGATTGTAAAATTTTAACAGCTGTATACATATAGCGCAGGTGAAATTGTATTCCCAAGATCGCCCTTTCGTGCGCCTAAACAATCTTCCTGAATTTCAAGGATATTTTCTATAACAGACAATGGCTCAGTAACAAAGTCCTCTATTTGACAAACCGGCCCTGATATTAAAAACACACATGCACCCAAGTGCCTGGTCAAAAAAGTGTGTGGCTATACATGAATGATTAATCTCCATTTATCATGACACTCAACTAAAATGCTCGTTAGGGCAGGTATGGGTTAATTTCACAATACGCATGACCAATTACATCAGCTTGTTAAATATACTAATTACAATTTGTGTGCCTGCATACACCAGGAAGCTGTAATTAATGGAGATCCCGTCCAAGAGGCCCCTTTGAAGTCATCCGTGGCACCGCGCGTCTTTTGTTTACCCTACCGTAATCCCCTTAACCCCCCTCCGAAACCGTAAAGCTCCCTAGTAGCACTAAGTCCTCCCTTTCCACACACAGCCCAGCCCAGCGAGCACGGCGGCTTTTGCTTTGCCGGCCCGTACTTGGGGTGAATAGTGGTGATAACTTGACAACTTCTAGCCCTAAATCAATAAATGCGCAAACATATAACACAATTTAATTTAGTTCTTTAGGAAGATAAACCTTTGGACTACCTTCCAAGCTATGTACAAATTTCGGAAATTTTCGGAAAATGTCAATAATTAGATGAGAAAATCATGATGATGAAAACCTTTCATTCGCTCTAACTCATGATTTCCTTGGTCGATTTCGCTGGTTGAAATGGCCATGTCTTCAGTAGAGCTATCCGAGAACGGAAAAAGCATTTGATGACTTATAGAAAGTTGCATTGGTCATATGTTGTGAATTCTGAATTTTATATGTTATAGCTAAATACATCTTCGCTGAACATGACTTAATTTGTCGGTGCCTCGCATGGCTTCAAAGCTCGATGCTTGCATATTTTTGCAAAAGAGTGAATAGAGAACTTAGGGAAGCAGATGGCGTTGCGTAACATGTATACTATTTGGAATGCCAGAGAGGGACTGTGCATTGATATGGACAGCTGTTGATGGAAATGATGGCTGGAGAGGGTTACATTTCTTTTTGTTAAGCCAGGTTAATCTTGAATATTTTTCCCACGGAAAATTCTTTCGAGACGGTATCTCCATTCATTACAGCTTCCTGCTTATACTGATACATTACTAAATACTCGACATGCAGGGTTTTTCAAAGCTGATTGATCTGAGCTTTGTAAAAACTTTATTATTTGGCCAATCAGTCCCTACAATGAAAACAAGCATGCATCCAAGTGCCTGATCAGAGAGGGTGTGGCTGTACACGCATGATCAATCCCTTTTTGTTATGATACTCAGTTGACATACTCGAGAGGGCAAACAAGTGTTGATTCAGAGTAGTAGATCCGTGATACCACAACGTACAGAATAAATTACACTGATTTATTGAATGTGCATACTACAATGCGGATCGCATTCTATATTCTGCGTTTTTCCCCCCTTTCAATTATCTCTGCAACTCATGCACTATAGGCCTTTAATGCAGAAGACTGACCCAATCTACCCTTTTGTATTGTTCACAATCTCAACTATTTTATACGATTTACTTGAATTGTAATTCCTAATGCCCGACTGGCACGTACAGGTATCTTAATAATGTTTGTTGTGGCCTCACAGTTACCTCACCATTCACCCCTTGTCAAACTTTCGTCACTGTATATATCATGTACTCTCTAATCAGAGGGGTGTGTCTACTCCACTCTTGTTTATCATAATTTTATCCTGATACTCTGCTGAAGCGCCCGACTGGGCGTGTATTTCGATGCTGATTGATAGAGTTTTGTAACAGACTTCTGTATTTTTCATATCAGTCTTGTTTACACGCATGTATATACTAACATATATGCATCAACGTTTCTGATCATAGGGGGTGTGGCTACGCAAGATTAATTGTTATTGTACCTCTATTTTTCTGAAATGTTAGGCAACACGAAAGTGGAATTACTTTACTACACCTGGTGTATAAGGCGATCATTAATTTTGAATCTGATCAATACAATGTGAAATGTATGTAACCACTCAGTAGCTATGTACTTACTTTAATCTCAAATTTTTAATATCTTGCACTCCTTGCTAACCTTTAAGTTTACAAGAGGAATACTATTTTTGGTTATGACAGTAACTATTATACAGAAGATAGGAAAATAAAAAATAAAAAACAAACAAACAAAAAACAAACATACATATTTTTCATTTTATTTTATCTAAATTTTGAAGGCCGATACACTCAGTGGATACACTGAGTGGATCCTGATCCACTCATGCTTCTTTATCACATTTATATGAACAATATTCCTACATTGTTCACACCCCTGAGCTTATTTAACGTATGGCTTCGTTGCACTTTATGATAAAAAAAAATATATTCCTGGGTTTGCTCCTTATGTGACCGCTTATTTATTATTCTTTTATGTGTAAATTATTTCAACTATTATATATATGTTCTTAGGTGGTTGAGCTCTGCTCTACTGCTTCCAGTGATTTTCTTATGCTGACCAAGATGGGTCTTATTATTTTTATAGATGAACCAGGAAGCTGTAATTAATGGAGATCCCGTCCAAGAGGCCCCTTTGAAGTCATCCGTGGCACCGCGCGTCTTTTGTTTACCCTACCGTAATCCCCTTAACCCCCCTCCGAAACCGTAAAGCTCCCTAGTAGCACTAAGTCCTCCCTTTCCACACACAGCCCAGCCCAGCGAGCACGGCGGCTTTTGCTTTGCCGGCCCGTACTTGGGGTGAATAGTGGTGATAACTTGACAACTTCTAGCCCTAAATCAATAAATGCGCAAACATATAACACAATTTAATTTAGTTCTTTAGGAAGATAAACCTTTGGACTACCTTCCAAGCTATGTACAAATTTCGGAAATTTTCGGAAAATGTCAATAATTAGATGAGAAAATCATGATGATGAAAACCTTTCATTCGCTCTAACTCATGATTTCCTTGGTCGATTTCGCTGGTTGAAATGGCCATGTCTTCAGTAGAGCTATCCGAGAACGGAAAAAGCATTTGATGACTTATAGAAAGTTGCATTGGTCATATGTTGTGAATTCTGAATTTTATATGTTATAGCTAAATACATCTTCGCTGAACATGACTTAATTTGTCGGTGCCTCGCATGGCTTCAAAGCTCGATGCTTGCATATTTTTGCAAAAGAGTGAATAGAGAACTTAGGGAAGCAGATGGCGTTGCGTAACATGTATACTATTTGGAATGCCAGAGAGGGACTGTGCATTGATATGGACAGCTGTTGATGGAAATGATGGCTGGAGAGGGTTACATTTCTTTTTGTTAAGCCAGGTTAATCTTGAATATTTTTCCCACGGAAAATTCTTTCGAGACGGTATCTCCATTCATTACAGCTTCCTGGATGAACTTTATATTGACATTGACTGCACATCAGCACCACTGACACACACGAACACACGTTCAGTCACTTGCAAACGCACCTACACCACAAGCACGCTTGCAGTTGATCCCTTACATAATATCTGGTACTTTACATTTTATCGTTTCTGATGGAGTCACTCTCTTTTATTCCTGATAATTACATAGAAAATTCATACAATAGCAAATACTACACACCTCAAGAATTCAATAACATGTTTGATAGTAATCCAAATGAAATTTCCCTTCTACATGCAAATTTAAGAAGTCTGAATAGAAACTTCGAATATTTTGAAAATCTCTTACACACGTTAAACAATTTCAAATTCTCTGTTATTGGTATTAGCGAGACATGGCTACATGAAAATTCCCCAGATTTGTTTAATTTACCAAATTATAAGTTGATAAGGGCAGATCGCAAAGGAAAAAGAGGCGGAGGTGTGGCCTTCTACATTGCTGAAAAACTGAAATTTAAGATCCGTTCCGATGTGAAACTGTTACATGCAGAGACTTTATTCATTGAAATTGAAAACACAGGATTTAAGAATATCATCATAGGTTTGATTTATAGACCGCCAGGCTCTAATCTTGATTTATTTTATAAGGAACTTGAGCAATATCTCTATACAATAGGTAATGAAAATAAGCATACTTTTATTCTTGGAGATTTTAATATCAATTTCTTACCCTCAGTCGTCAATAATAACTCAAACAATTTTATGAAACTTATGTACTCATTCGGCTTCCATTCATTCATCAATAAATCCACCAGAATTAACCCACATTCATCAACTCAAATTGACAACATTTTTTCCAACGTACATAACAACATGAATAACAAAATGATAGGAGGAATTCTATGCTCTGAAGTTTCAGACCACTTACCAATATTTTTAACTTGTGAATTAAAACTACCATGCCCCAAATCATTAAACCAACGTACATATCGAAAAGAATCTAAACGTAATATTGAATTAATGAAGCAAGACTTATTAATTGAGGGATGGGAGGATGTATACAATGAAGCTAACGCGAACATATCATATAATCTCTTGAATAATAAATTACAACATTATTATGAAAAAAATATTCCCATAGGTAAAGTAAAAAATAATAGAAAAACCCCCAAACATCCTTGGATAACAAAGGGTTTTTTGAAATCAATACAGACACGTAATCGCCTTTACAAATCACATTTACACAATCCTACTGAAGCCAATTCAAAAACATACAAGTTATATCGCAACAAGTTGACAAAATTAATTCGTATATCACGTAAAATGTATTATGCTAATAGAATAAAGGACGTCAGTTCAAATACTAATGCAACATGGAAAGTCATCAAAGAGGTTATGGGAACTAAGGCAAATCCCCCACCTACTGATGATATGACTTTAAATGGTTCTAAAGTTGACTCTTCCCTTCATGCAAACTCATTTAATTCATTTTTTACAAACATCGGACCCGAACTTGCAAGCAAGATTAATAGCCGAAATGCGCATTTCACGGATTATCTCCCCCAACCTAATCCACATTCTCTGTTCTTGAGCCCTACGAACCCCACCGAAATTATCAATATTACACGTTCTTTTAACAACTCCAAATCTCACGGGCATGATAGAATTAGTGTGTCTCTTTTAAAAGAAATAATCAACCCACTTGCTAACCCTCTTAGTCACATTTTCAATAAATCATTATCACAAGGTGTTTTTCCGGACTTATTCAAAATCGCCAAAATCAATCCAATTTTCAAAAAAGACAATCCTCATGAAATTACGAATTATCGCCCCATATCTCTACTCCCAAGTATATCCAAAATTTTTGAAAAAATAGTATATAATAGACTCTATGAATTTATCAACAAACACAATTTGCTAACTTCTAATCAATATGGCTTCAGGAAAAATTACTCAACAAACCTGGCTTTAATCCAAATTTATGATAAAATTACAAACGCCATAGCTAACAAAGAACATGTCATTGGTATATTTTGTGACCTCAGTAAGGCATTCGATACACTTAATCACGATATTTTACTTTCAAAACTTAATTATTATGGTATACGAGGTCAATCACTCCTTTGGTTTAAAGATTATTTAAGAAATCGAAGACAATATGTCACATTTAATGGTTATGACTCTGATTCACTTTTAGTTCAATGTGGCGTCCCTCAAGGCTCCATTCTAGGCCCACTGTTATTTCTGCTATATGTCAATGACATTATTAATACATCCTCCATTTATCTTTTGTATTATTCGCCGACGACACAAATATCTTTTTTTTTCTCATAAAAATCTCACTTCCTTAAACAACATATTAAATCATGAAATAGACAAAGTATCACAATGGTTTAAAGCTAACAAATTATCTTTGAACACAAAAAAGACCCACTTCATCTATTTTAAACACCATTCTCATATTACTGATACTCCAATTCACTTACAGATTGACGGCATGCCATTAGAGCAGAAAACTCACTCTAGATTTTTAGGTGTTATCATAGATCAAACTTTATCTTGGAATGAACATCTGCACCATATCATAATAAGTATCTCAAAAAGTATTGGAATAATTTCCAAGTTAAGATTTATTTTACCTCATAAAACTTTATTTTTATTGTATAATTCGTTAGTACTCCCATATATAACCTACTGTAACGTTGTTTGGGCTAGTTGTGGTTCTACAAAGCTGTCTCCTATTTTTAAACTACAAAAGAGAGCAATTCGCATTTGTACAGGATCGCACTACTTGGCCCACACCGATCCTTTATTTTTTAAACAAAAAGCACTAAAAATTGCCGACTTATATACTATTCAAATAGCTATCATTATGTTTAAGTATATTAATAATCTGCTCCCTTCGTCTTTTGATGACATGTTTAAGTTCAAAAGCTCTGTCCATACCTACCCAACTCGCATATCCGGAAACTTTCATCTCACAAACCCAAGACTGTTAATTGCCTCTAAATCAATTCGTCATCATGGTCCAGACATCTGGAATAATCTTTCAGACAATATTAAATCTTGTTCGACCATATACTCCTTGAAAGCCACTCTAAAAAAAACTATCATTCAATCGTATGAATCCCATACTCTAAATTAATATATTCACATAAATATTCACATTCGTCATTCAATATCCTCATTTTACTCAACTGCTACATACAGCACCAGCACCTGCACCTGCAATGCACCCACTTGACCAGTAAATATCAATTTCAGTCACGAATCTTTTTATGAGGCCGCCATCAATTTCAAGCCTTACCGCTCACGATGGCGGTCTCCTGCGTTCATTGATTAGATTATATATTATATTATATGTGTTATATTATATTATATTATATGTGAGAGTATTATGTATGTATGTATGCATGTGCTGTGTATATGTATATATGTATATGTGGGTATATATGCGTATATATGGATATATATCTACAAAAAAAAAAATTAAGCTCACTTCCTTATTTTGTATTCATTATGTATCATGACTATATTGTTTATCTTATGAATTGTTTTGTATATTATGTTTGTAAACACATTTTATATTATGTATTGTATTATTTTGAACGCAGAAATAAAAGCAAACAAACAAACAAACAAAATCATTCAAGCGACGGGCTGGAGTAGGGATAGTTCACTGTTTGGGGCTGTTGTTTTAGCGCAAAATTTGTTTGGAACCAGCCACCCTCACAACCTGGCCAGTATGACGTCACACTTTGGTAATTCTATTCAGCCCAAATGTCCTAAAAATGTGGTGCTCCTGGCTCTCGAAAATGATTACACTGTTCTTGCCAAAGGACGTTAGTGCTGAGTTGGGGTCAGAACCCTCAACCCTTGGATTGATAGCCAAGTGAAATGAACCACTATTCCACGACATCTCCACCAAATATGCCACGTTGCTCCTACCAGAACTCACTTTATTTAAGCTACAAAGTAATTGAATCCTCACTTTACTTAACCCTATATAGGCCGGGCTATTTTAAAACTGCATAACCTGGGGGGGGGGGGGGGGGGGCTGATAAAGCCCCCCCCCCTCCCGAGCTAGATAGGGTTAAGCTACAAAGTAATTGCATCCTCACCTCTTCGAAAACATAAAGATTTGCTTCAGGCAAGAAGGACTCTTCCAAGACCTGTGTCCGCTCCAGGTAGCAAGTAACAGGAATTTTAAGATTGTGTTCTCTGGCGATGAGCTCATTGGTTCCGTTTTCAGGGCGGGGCTTGTAATACGTCACCGTGTTGGTAAATATTATGTAGTCGCCGTTATGCTGCAAGTGTTGATGGTGGGATGAGGGCACATTAACAAAAAACGTAAATGGAATAACTGTTACGGGGACCAAAAAGTTACAATGTACCGTTTGAGCTGTTTTACCGATGATGATGATGATGATGATAATATCATTTTTGACAGTAGCTATGATATTAAGGAATGAACAAATAGTTTCTTCGTACCGGGTAACTCTTCAGACTGGAGAGTAGCAAATGCAGATTAAAGGTGTTTTCCAAAAGACATTAGTGCTATGGCAGGGACTCTCACCCGTACCTAGTGGTCCACAAACCACCGACTATATCCAGTATACTACAGCTTTTCTACAAGGCCGAAGGTGATATAAAACCTCAACAATAATATAATCCTCTGATTTTCTAGCTTCTGCCCAAAAGTCGAAAATTAAAATAACATAAATAGATTACGAATAAAGACAAAGAACATAACTTTCTGTTCGTTTTTGGCCTTCATTGCCACCCATACATCGGTGGTCTATTTCAGGGTTACGCTTAAACCTTCTTTGAGCCTTTTGGCCGAGAATACCGTGATTTTAAAAAAAGAGGAAAGAAATTCATTCGGCCTGACAAACGGCTTCAATATTTAAAAAAAACATAACCACACTGTGTAATTCATTTAGCCAAAATATAGTCATTATGATACAGATGTTAGCCATGTGGGTCCCCAGATACGTCTATTACGTCTACTACTGATGGGAAATAATCTTCTACGAGCACTTGTAAATGTAGATAATTAACACGGTCACTGAAATAATGGAACATTGATTCATGAGAGGAATTACTGGAATCCTTATCAAGTAGTATTTTTGTGATGTATCAATGGTAAATAAAGACTAATTGACCATACCTCTTGCGTAGTACCACATCTGTCGTACATGGTGGTGATTGCAACATGTTGACTGTCGTGGTCGTATGCAACACAAGACTCGTCTTCGAAATGGACATCGCGGGCGTCGTCGCCGATCTCGAGAAGGGTTCTTTCCATAATGAGCGTCATCGACACGCTGTCACAAGTCAGGTCTGCCTCTGCGAGAAGATATCAAATGGATGAATGATCAAACTATGACCTAAGTTTTCTTGCAATTTATGGACCTAACATGGTGAGAGTGCATTTTCAAGGGGCTAATTATATCTAGATTTCTTCTTCAAATCTGCATCAGTCATGTTTTATATATTGTGGGATTTTTCTCCAACAAAATCATCATCTCATCCCAACGTAAAGATAATTATGTTCAGTTCATGAGAGAACCCCCCCCCCCCCGCAAAAAAAAAATCTGAAAAAGAAAAAAATCGTATTTTTCATGTGAGAGTGTAATCGTACAAATTATAAATGCAAGAAACATCGCGTTGATTTGTTTAATAAATGGTGTGATTTCCTTTATAGATTTGATTAACTGCGCTAATGGAACCTGTGAAGGCAAAAGGGTCCATATTATCAAGGTCATTCAACCAATTGTTTGTGCTGCTCATTTTGCAATTTACTTTCAGTGCAATGTCACTCTTACATGGTGCGTTGAATACCGACCCTCTCTCTGACACAGTCCTGCGTTACCAATTTGACGCCGCGTCTGCAACGAGTAGTTTGCAAGCACAAAACCTGGTCGGAACGCATGGAAGAGGGTCCGAACCTATACAGTTACTGTATTCAATAGGTCCTGTACTGCAGTGCTCGTGACTTCTTTGACACAACCAGAGACTGAGTTAGGCTCTGCTCAAGACATTATGACAATGTGTTGAAGTGTCGAATAAAAGCATGTACACACGAGGCGTTATTTCAATTACGCAGTTCAAGCGCATTCAGTCACATGCATACACAGAACAGATCCATGCATTATTTCTTGCCACAGACGCAACCCCATGAGGCAGGATGCGATAGTCTGGGACAAAGTTTTGGATTTGTCAGAAATTCGACTTTCGATGGAAAACTGGCGTAACAATCTACACAAACAAATCAATGCGTACATAAAATATATATGTCAAGTAGTGCAGAGCCGTCTTTATACCGGAGAGGATCACTGTTCGCCGAGTACTGTGGGATGAACTTTTATCAATTAATCAACTGGTATCTTTTGGAGTATTGGCATAGCGCCTCGTGTACAACGGCTTCAGGGGGCAGTGCCAGTATTGAATAAAAAACAAGCAAACAGACTTCGACCAAACAAACAAAAATCAGATGTGTTTACGATCAGGCAAGCAGACAACACTGGCATCTTCCCCATGGCTGCAGTCATGATTTCCGAAACCGTTATGCGGGCAGTCGAAAATGTGTGCCTCAATTCCCGAGCAATTGACGTCATCCATCCAAATAGGACCACTGCCCTGGCCGAAGCGGGCCTGGCTTTGGGCACTGAGGGCATCCTGGTAGCCTAGACTTCTGCAGACCACACGTGCGTCATCTATGCCCCAATAGTCGTCACAGACTGTCCCCCAAGATCCGTTGTGGAATACCTCTACCCTCCCTTCGCGTGTTTCAGTACCATTCACGAGACGAACTGTGGAAGAAATACAAGTTTGGAATCTATTTCAACACATATGCAGCAGAAAAAAAAACCGGGGCGGGGGCAAGAGAGATGTGATCGATCAAACTTGAGTTTCCAAACTTTTTATGTGGGGTTTATACGAAATGAATGCGCCTTTAAAGCAGCCATTCTATAACTATATATCAGCGGAAAGCTCATGACCTCAGGAATTTGGCAACAAGTATTTCAGATTTTTTAATGTCTAAATTATGTTGTTAAAAAAGAAAAATACGAATATGGACAAAATATTTCAGATTTTTTAAATACGTAACTAAGTCGTTACAAAAACACGAATCTTCATTCATTCATTTCTTGCCCAAATAAAACCAATTAAAAACCCTAAATAATGTGACGTAGGCGATTGAAGCATGTCCCCAAAAAATGAGCTCGTTTTTACCACAACATGTAGTCTATGGCTTTGTTGTAAAAGTTTGTTGCATGTGTTGATCGTTTGCCATGTACATTACATGTATGTTCTTCGAATTGAATAAAGATTTTTAAAAAAAAGAGAAAGGATAATGTTGCTTAATACATAAAACTGACGAAGAAAATTATACAGATGAAAGAAATCAATGAAAATGAACACAATATGTAATTAATATTGCGATCGTTAATGCCGGCCATCATTCGTGCTCAAATCATGCTGGCAAACAAAATTACATCAAATTAAACATCGTCCAGTGGTTGTTTCCTATATTGGTCGGTGGAGGCTTCTTGAAACAAATTTCACAACATTATATGATGTAGATATGACCTATTTTAGCTTTTTTTCGACTCGTCTTCTTCATCGGATTCTGATTGCGATCTCTACCGTCTAGTCTGGTAAGCAAGTTCGTAATTTGCGATGGTACATTACGTCGGTGGAATCTACCCACTCATGGTCAAACCCTAGTAGGTCCGTGATCAATCATAGTCGACATGTAAACACGTGTTTTTAATTCAGAAATTACATTAATTTTAGGATTTCAGTTGCCGTTTTCTTAGGTAAAAATTGATATTATTCCTTAATTAAAAATATTATGGATAATAAATCATTACAATTAATGACAACAACAAACAACTCTAATTCTATAATTTCAGATGAAGACTTCTGATGTTCAAAGAAATTCCAGAAATAGATGTGCTGCGCTCTAAATCGATTCGGAGCAATTTAAATTAGTATCACTTAGTTTAATTAAGTTTTCCTTCATTTAAATATTTGGTTGAGCTAGAACGAAGTATAAGCCTAACATTAATCTGAATCTCTTCTTTGGGAGAAAAAAAAGAGTCAACTGAGACCAAAGGATTTATTTTGGTCCAAAAGAAGACAGAGAAAACATAACTGTATTGCTTTCATTAAGTTGCGAGCGTATGGGATAAGAGCGAAATAAAAATACGTCAGGAATTTTTAGGGATTTTTCTTAACTCTTAAGCTGCCCCATACAATTCACCCAGTGCCACAGTGCTAATCCCTATTGTGCCCAGCCACTAATTCCCTGAGTGCCAAGTTAATTTAGGGTTGGTTCAAGTGCGTGTAGTTTAAATTGTTACTATGTTTGATCCACTATAACATCTCATCCGCATATTGTATTTAAAAAAATTGTACATTTAAGTTGTAGGAAATTAAACCCTCTTTTTGTTGATAACAATATCATTTCATGAATCTTTAATTTTGGTAAAGTAAATAAGCACTATCAGTGAGTTGTCAAACCAATCCGTTGTCTCATTTCCCGCACACAATCTGAGGGGCCATGATCAAAACTGACAAATTTGATGATAAACTATCACAATTTTCTCAGGAAAATCCAATGTAACGGTATATGTGAAGCACGCAAAATCAAAACAACAATAAACCCCCTACACAAATACAATAAGCATTCATGCGTGCACGCAATGCGCATCGCACAATAGGCATAAACAATTAGCGTGTGTACTTATGCACGAAAATGTGTCCGTGGCATGCCAGCGAATGAGAGTTTATGTGTGCATGGCAAGTCACCAGTAGACCGATTATGTGAGCGTGGCACGCCAGCGCATGCACAGATCAGTGTTCTTGGCACGATAAGAGTTAATTCTATTTTTTTAATCCAATAATTGATAAACTGTTACAATTCAATAGTGTTCACAATTATGACAGTTCATCATAAATTTTAATTTAATTATAATTTCGAAGAAGATTTATAATTTGCAACCAGACACGAGAAAAAGATGTCATCCACTTTAATCAAGTTTTACTTTGTTTCTATTTGTAGTTGAGCTAAAACGAAGTATATCATGAAGCTGAATCTCTTCAACCTGAGCGTGGCTTCATGAAAAAGAGTACATTAATCGAGAGAAAGGTATCTTAATGAAATGATAACAACAACAACAATCATTTTAATATTGATGATAATAGTAATACTTATAATAAGGATAATGTTAATGATTACGATTACAATAATATATCGGTCTTATTTACCAAGGGTACTACATCAAATACAATGCCGCTCTTCCTGCGGATCATGTAATTAGTATTACCCGATTTAATTTACCCCAGCAGTGGTAGGTATCCATTAAATACACATGGATCGAGAGAGAAATATGAAGGAAAAATGCTTTTGTCTGAGGATTTAACCACTGAAAAATGATCGAACCCAGGAACTCTCGAGTGAGAGTCAAGAGCCTTCATCAATATACCACAATGCCCCCCACTACAATGTTATGACTCACCTGGATTAGCTTGGTGAGTAGTAGGGTTGTAAACTTCTGTTGTTGTTTGTATTTCTTCTGCAAATTATGATGACAGGAAAGAATGAAACACGACGGAGCAAAAGGCAATTTTCTAATCAGACTTTTGACATTGTATTTTAATATTGAATCAAAATAATTATGATAGCTTTCATGATGGAATTCCTATTCAAATTTAAGAGAGACTTTTAGAGGGTGTTAACAGTTTATTCTAGTTTTCTATTTGCAATCAACGGTCCATCCTTAACATATTTAGTTAAACCCGACCCCGGGTTAAGGACCACGTTTAACGAAGGAAAAAGGTAGACCTCGGATTAACTGCATTATAGTTGATGTATCATATGTGACCCGGCACCACAAAACCAACAAAAAGTCGCAACCAGCGATTCTCCGTAATCAGCTAAAATGTCAATTTAGGTGAAAAAAATAGATTTTTGTTTTTTTGCATTTTCTGAAAGAGTGGTCTTTTCTGTACCTAGTATCAAAATTTGGAAGTCTAAAACATAGTAGAAGATGTGTTTTAAACGGTTTTTCTAGACCAGTTTTTTTCGCACAGCCTTCGGTCTCTTCCAAAATTTGATCACTTTTCCCGAGCGAAATTATCGTAGTCCGGAAATGGTCGGTCGTTGCTAACGGGTCGTGCTACGCGGGCTGTGATTGGTCCGTTATAGCAATCAGTGCGGCGCGCCATTTTGTTTGTATCCGCTTTCACATCCGAGTTCCAGATTTGCGTTCGTCTTATATTCTCCGTTAACGACTTCGACTAGCTTGATTGTACATCACATATCCAGAATTTGTTGATCAAGAGTAGACCTAAGAACATTATTATATTTTATACATTTGAGAGTGACAAGTTGCGAAAAAGTCTACAACGTCGTTACAATGCCAGGTTTTGTACGTGAGCAGAGCCGTGGGATGGTACCGGGGTGCACCAACGCAGATGCCCGGGTAGCTCGGGCGGTCAACGAAGCGATGATGCGGGGGCTAGCTGCGGGGGATCAGGCCAACCTTACACTTACAGCTTTGCTTACTGAACACTTCGGGCAAGACAGCGACGAGAGAATTCCTGATAATGTGGTTACAAATAATTGCCCAGATGTATACAAAACAAGATAGGTGACAAGCAGTGTTATGTAAGGGGGAACAAAAAGACTCCAGGTCCACCATGAATAGGCATTGTCTAGTGCAGGTGTCTCGGCACTATGTTGCAGTTCACTTAATCTGTCCAATTACAACTCTATACATTTACAACATAATAACTTTTGAAAGACTTAAGTCCACACATTGAAACCTCAGAAACATAATGAACAGACTATGTTTGACCATCAGGCCAAATTTCAGCCTAATCTGAAAATCTCTTCATAGTGGTTGCTATGGCCTTTTGATTCACCCTTCTATTGATTTCCCTGTGGTTTGCTTGCTCCGCATGCTTGAATAGCCCCAAACTTTAAAGCTCTCTTTCTCACAATTTAATACCAGTAACCTCCCTCACCAGCTCTTTTCATTCACTAAATTGAAAGGGTTAGGAAGCTTCAATTTGGACAAGTAATATACCATTTTAATGAGGAGAACTTCTTTCATAATCAGATGAAATCAGGAAAATAATTTGTTGCGACTTTTTGGTGGTTTTGTGGTGCCGGGTCACATATTATAAACAAAATTGGATTTAGATCTTAAATAGAATATGGGTCAATGTATTCTTAAGATTCCCCAATGCCCCCCTCCTGGATCTGCCACTTTAATGACGGTGAATTCGAAATGCGAATCAGATACAAACCTCGATACACATGTATGCCGTATGGTTGTTGGAAAGTGTTGTGGTAGTAGGAACTGTAACCGCTGCTGCTGTTGGTTGAAGTTACACCAATTGCATGAGAAGAAACATCCGTCCATATTATACTGTCGTCGACGACTGCTAGGTCCCAAGAACTACCCGACGATGTCGCGAGATGAACCATTCTGTCGTTGCCCCAGAGGTCGACGGACTCGATTTTATTGGTTCCTTTGTCGCACCAGTAGACCCGCGAACCTATAGGCATCGATTCACGAAACCGTCATAAGTACATGTTCATCGACATCTTATTGAAACGTATCTCAATCTTAAACCTAAAAAGGCCGAGCTATTTAAGGTCTTAATACGGCCGGGGGGGGGGGGGCATTATGGCCCCCTTAAGATCTCGGCCGTGAAACGGCCGATCGCCGCGAAAATTTGCACGCATGTGAAGTGAAGTGAATGAATACGATGGTAAATTGAATTTTTAGAAAAATTCACCCATCTGCATATTTGTGGTAATTTATGCAAATAAGGTCATACAATTCACACTTTTACCCATAAATCATAAATTCAAAAACATTAGTTTTCACTACATATATTATTTAAACCATTTGGAATAATTTTATCAAAAAGAAAATTGGAAGGGCAGCGTTATTCCTTATGTTATCTATTGATTTGACAATTTCTTATGTATTTCTCTGTTTTTTAATTTATGTATTTTATTGTTTTTGTTTTTTTAATTTTAATTCAACTATTTTGAACCCCCAAATAAACACCCAGACTATAAACTAGATCAAATAACCAATGTTTTATCTCTTTTTTGGAAAAATGAGATTTCCATATGTTTTGTACACAAATCACGAAAATTAGCGATTTTCGGGCTGACATGCAAAGACAAAAGGTTACGTGACTTTGTAAAGGTAGGTCCAATTTTCAGAAAAATTAATTCAAAAGATGCGCAATACTCGAAAGAAGAAAGTCCGCGAGCGGCGGGGCGCCATCCGTTTGCGTTCTCGAACAATCAGAAAAATCGCAGAGGGGGGGGGGGGGGGGGGCATAATGCCTCCCCGGCCTTTGCATCGCCCATTGAAGGTGATGCCGAAAGCATTATGTTTTCGGGTTGTCCGTCCGTCCGTTCCGATTTCTCGTTAACGCGATATCTCAAAAACCACTTGAGATATGAACTTTAAACTTAAAGGTGTTATGTATCCCCATAATAAGAACATCTGATTAGATTCGGAATAACTAGGTCAAAGGTCTAAGGTAACAGAGATCAACGTAAATTCCATGTATTGGCCTCGTTATCGCGATATCTCAAGAACCACTAGTCAAAGAGATATGAGGCTTTAACTTGGTATTATGTATCACTATATGAAGACAATTTGATATGATTTTGATGAAGCTTGGTCAAAGGTCACAGAGGTTAACTTATGAACTTCCAGCTATTAGCCTCGTTATCAAAATCTTCAGAACTACCAGGGATATGAGGCTCAAACCATAGGAAAATGATCCGATGAGATTTTGGGTTCAAAGATTAAAGGTCACAGAGATTAATTTCTTAAATTATTTGTTTTTGATTTGCTATTGTGATATCTCAATAACCACCAGAGATAGGCTTTTTTTCTAAAGGCGCAGTCATATAGGAGACGCAGGCGCATTCGTCTTGTTTTTATTCATTTTGTTTTTAATCAGTAGCCCGTTACATCAATGTTCTCTACTAAAGACTGGGTGGCAGAGTATGCAATCCGGGTGCCAATCGGAACGCTTTGCTTTCAGGAAAGGGGTTTTTCAGGGAGACCCTCTACCCCCTTTGTATTTCTCATGTGTTTCAACCCAATTGTTGAATATCTTGAAACCCAGAAGCAGCAATATGGTTACGAAAAGGTATCATCAAAAACTTGTTCAAGAAGTAGACAAACTACTCAGTAGTATGGGCTTAACAATTTAAGAAGTGTCGTTCCATATCAATTTCAAGCGGTAAATCAACAGTTACTGACTTTTCCTTAGCTAGCTCCCAATAACAAAATTCAGGTGAAAATCACGTCAATATCAATGTATCGACTTGAACAAAATTACGTTCTTCAAACACTTGACATGTAGGTGATTGTGTTAACACGTTTCGTGCACTAGGTCAATTAAAAGACACGTACACTAAATCACGCAATTGTCACTGGAATATATTATAATAACGTGACTATCCCTACCTTGGAGACCATGGTTTGTAAACCTAATACTCCCGTTTTTGTTTGTTTATGAAATTACATTTTCATAAACGGAATTATCACATTCTTTAGAAGTTTTAGAATCGCGTCACAGAAACACGTGAAGCGTAAGTGAAATTCAAGTGAATATGAAGAGGCTGACTTTGGATGAATCATGTTCTTCATTCACGTGAGATTTAAGTCGAAGAGGAAATATGTTACTGTAACCCGCTTTCAACCCAATAATTACGCAAATGATACACGATGAATAAACCAAAATAATGACGTTTTCATCCCGTTCCAGACCATCGTGTTTTGGATACTTCATAATCACGTCCAGGCGCGCCGGAAGCAGTTTGAGATTAAAGGCGGGGGGGGGGGGGGGGGTGAAAAACAAGTTGCAACTGGTCCAGTTGATGAACCAGTTAAAGCTAAATGGTACCCTGGAAATAAAAATGGGCTAACTGATCCAAGCACAACTGGACCGGCCTTTATACCAGTTGAATATCACTGGTCTAGCTGGGCCAGTTGAACCATTTGGTAAATCTTCCAACCAGTTGAATCTCCAGGCCAATTGAACAACTTGTCTAAGGAGAGCACTTGTTCTAATGAATTTCGACAATGGTAACAACGTTTTTATAAAGGTTCATCTGTATTACCAATGTAAAGGCATTGGTAACAAGTAGACTAACACAATGAAATATTTTAACAATTTTCCATATACTTGTATTCTATAGAATTATTTTTTTCCATAGTTAATGTTTTCCTTATTCACGTTGAATTAAATGTAATTTATACGAAGTCGTGAATTGTCCTAATAATTGCCAATTTACATTTGTAGTATTTTCAAAATGAATTGCATATAACTAAATCATCAGTAATTAAGAAATATGCTGTAAATTCAGATAAACTGTAAACAAAAAAATAGATCTGCACGCAATCTATATTTAATATGCAAATTATCTGGCGTCAACTGGTTCAACTTGAAATATGCCCACGGATCAGTTATCAACTGGTGCAACTGGAAATATGTCAACAGTCACGGGATTATCACCACGAAACTTAAATGGTAATTTTGAAACCATTTGAAAAAGGTGGTTTAAGAAACCCAGGAATTACTCATTTTTCACACCTAAAAAATTGCAGATTCACACCTAATATTAAAAATCAGTTTGAACCACGTGATCATCACCAAGAAAGTTATGGTATCTTTAAAACCATTTAAAAATGTATTTTATGACACCTAAGAATTACAAATTTTTCACACCTAAATATCACGGATTCACAGCTTAGATTAGTAATCAGTTTGAGCCACGTGATCATCGCCAAGAAAGTTATGGTAGCTTTAAAACCTTTAAAAAAAGGTGTGCAAGACACCTCAGAATTACTACTTTCATACAAGCAGAGATTCACGGATAGAAAATTAAAACGATTAGCCGGTGTAAGTAATGTGATTATTACCATCAAACTTGGATAACCTGTGAAACCAATCGATACAGGTGCTTAAAAGACCAATGAATTACTTATTTATCACCACCATCAGTTAACGGATAAAAAAAAACTCGTTGTTTGGTCAAGCGGTTATTTGGTCATAAACACTTGATTTACAGAGGTAAGTGAAATCACAATATTGCTGTAGTTCTTGCCCCATGGGGGGGGGGGGGGGGAGGGGCTTAATATACCCATTATATCTGAACTCTATCGAACATGTCATTGCCTGGCCTACAGTAGTTCGAAAGTTAAAGGCGACGAAATGGTAGTTCATGCCCTAGATCAATAACTGACCAAAGAGACCAAATTCATCAAACCAGTTTACGAACGAAATGGAAAGATACTAACAAATCAGTCAAAATGAACCTGAAAGAGGAAAGCAGGACCAAATGAAAAAAATGAAATAGAACTTTTCCTAGTCTAAGGTGACTTCATAAAGGCACTAGAAATGAAAAACTGTGACTTGTCTTGGAAGTCCATCATTATCAATCTACCACAAGGAGTTTTAAAGTGTGCAATAAATACAGTGATCGATTGATAGTCTGCCGAGTAATAACAATGTATCGATGGGGTAAGCGAATAAATGACTTGTGTAGTTTGTGTCAAGCTAAATATACCATGCATCACGTATTGAATAATTGTCAGAAAATGTTGAATAAATATACGTGGCGTTAAAATAACATTGTACATAATCTGCTAAAGAGCATTAAACAGAACGGCCTTGATAATGATCACCAAGTATATGCCGATGTGGAAGGGGAGACTACCAATGGAGGGACAGTTCCCCAACCATTGTTCCCACACAACAAAGACCTAATATGTGTTTTATTAATTTTAGAAAAACTGAAATATTAGCATTTGAGTTGACAATCCCATTTGAAACCAACATACAACAGGCCCACCAAAGAAAAACGGACAGGTACGTCGGAATGATACATGATATATCAGAAGCCGGCTGGAACCCCCCCCCCCCCAATTATTGTGTATAGAGATAGATACCCGTGGTCTGATAATTCCAGATAACAAACACAGACTTATAGATAATTATGTTGAAAAAATGTAAATGCAAAGTAAGGTATCCACAACTGAGAAATGAAATCTTGAAAACTGTACTGTTCGGGTCGTATGTTATTTTTGAAAGCCGGTCGGAACGCACCTGGCAATCACAACATTGCTTGGGAGTGTAATTGGTTTAACTATTTGGTATGACTTGCTGTAGCGAGACCTCTCTTTGTCTCTCTCTCTCTTCTCTTTCTCTTTCTCTTTCTTTTTCTATCTCTCTTTCTTTCATTCTCTCTCTCCCCCTCTCTCTATCTCTATCACCCCTATCTCTATGGTGATAGGTTCTCGTGGTGTGATTACGCATGCTACAAAGAATAGATTGATAGATAGTGATGACGGTACGTAAATATAAGGTGAGGTATATGGAATTGGGGAAAGTAATATTCCAAAATGATATTGTGTGGGTTTATGTTATTTGTTACAGCCTATCGGAACTCACTGGGAAATCACTAAGATACTTGGAGGTGTTATTACTTTAGATTTCATAGGAGACGTATATAACCTGTTATAACGGGACCTCCCTATCTCTCCCTCTCTCGCTTTCTCTCTCTCTCTCCCTCTCTTCAACTCTCTCTCTCTCTATGAAGATAGGTTCCCGTGGTTGATTACTCATGATATTAAGAAGAGAAAGATAGATATACATAGCGAGGTATTCCTAATTAGGAAAGTAATATTATTTTTTTTGTAAGGAATTATTATTGTTTTCATTTTAAGAAACTGACTTTATGATGTTCTCTTTTCCGACTTTTTGATTGTGTATTGTAATTGTTTAACCCTGAATGAGATGCATCCAATGTAATTCAAATCTTGGACCTGGGTTTTATGTAACATCTTTATTATTATGTGTTATGTATTTTCTTCAACAAAGATGAATACCCTAAACAACAAACAATCCTTTGAATTTGTTTTTTAATTGTTTGGCGTTCAATTTAATCCTTACCGTTAGCATTAAATTCCAACCCAGTAGGAGTATTGAGGCCAGAACTGACAATGACGTTTCTGTCTCCGCCATCAAGATTGGCCCTCTCGATTCGATCGTAAGAATAGTCTGTCCAAAACATCAATCTGTATGAGGGTGGAGAATAGTAATTACAATGATAATAAAATGATGCAACGTATCTAGGTTTTCACAGAATCTTGTTTTAATCCACATGATAATCCTTATTTATTTCAAACAGCCTCCTAACTTCTTGTTTCATGATATCTAAGTTCTCTCTACCCACTTTTCCACTGCGCCTTTTCATAAGTACTACATAAGTAGTATCCCTAACTGAAGGTTCATCTGTGAACAAATTTAAAAGAAGCTAATTTCAACTGAGTTGGGTAGAAATGGGTATGGAAAAACTACCACAAAAAAAGAGGGAAGGTATGGGAGTTGGGAGATTTTTTAAATTAGAGGTCAAAAGGTCATAGACCCCTGCCTAAAATCACTAAAAAATATATTTCAGCAACAAAATATGGTATACAGACGACCTAGATGTCAAAATGCACAGAATGAAAAAAGAAGATGACATCAAGTAATTATTGGCCCTTGGGACCAAATCCTGACCGACGAAAATGAGGTCAAATGTCAAAATTAGACGTTTTATCACTAACATTTCATAGCCGTCTCTAGGACTATTCAGAGCAATTTGTAAGAAGTCTGTAGAGTCTAGGATAATGGAGGCCTCAAAACGGCCCAAAACGGACAAAGTGGCGCCTGGACGGTCACGCATGAGGGATTTTGGAAAACGAATTGGGATAGAGGAAGGGACCTAGAAAGGGCTTGTAGGCACTGCGTTCAACACGAATGACGCGCGCTGTGGCAACAACAGCCGGCAATACTAACATAGTCATGCAGAGTATAAAATAGCGTCGACAGCAGTCTGAAAAAAATGACGTCAGTCACAAGGTACAGGACCTCGACCAGTACCATAGGAGGATAAACCTGGAGCTGGTGGGAATTCCAGAGAGCAGAAAAGAGAGTCCACTTGTGTTAGCTTTGAAGGTCGCCTAATGTGTTGCCCCCTCGCTGAAGGAGAGTGACATCGACATTGCGCATCGGCTGGGCGCTCCAAGGGCTGGAGCAGATCGTCGACCACGATCTATTATTGTACGATTTAACAATCGCAGATCAAGGAATGCAGTCTACGATGGCCGAAAAAAGCTGAAGGATGTCACAACCAGGGACATCGGTGTTCATGGCAGTGCAAACAAGATCTACGTAAACGAGAACCTGACGAGCGTTACCCGAGAGCTGCTCGGAATCGTGAATGTTGAGAGGAAGAAGGCGGGCTTCAAGTTCGTGTGGACCGTCAACGGCAAGATATTCGTGAGGAAAGATGAGAAGGAACCTGCGATCATCATCCATACCAAGGATGATATCAAGAAGTTGAAGTAGACGATATCAACAAGTTAATAAAGTAGGCAATATTTACGATTAACATTCTTAAACTCCATAACGATGATTATTATTTCATATGTTTCATATCTTTTCTGTTTTTATTTTATTTCGCTCTTTTGGCAAGTTTGCCTCCCCAATCAGTGTCAACTTATGCTGTCACCATATTCAACTAAAATATCGAATTTTGCAAGACTCTCATCCTTAAATGATTAATGAAGATTACCAATTACAACCAAATATTGACTGTAGGTACTACGTTCCTAATGAGTTTAATCCTGTAAAGGATCACCCTCAACAAACACAATTTCTTAGTTTCTTACATTGTAATGTTCGGAGTCTAAGTAAGAATAATGAAAATATGAATATCCTGTTATCATCATTACAGTTTGATTGCTCAGTTATAGGCATTACCGAAACATGGTTAAATCCTCAATCTCCACCTTTATATACCTTAGAAGGTTACAAACAAATACGTAAAGACAGGTCGAGTGGTAGGGGCGGTGGACTTCTAATGTATATCGCGGATTCTTTATCTTTTAAGCCCAGACATGATATTTCTTTCCAAAACGAAACTGCGGAACTCTTATGTATTGAGGTTGATCTTCCTAATGAAAAGAATTTTATTGTTTGCGTTATATACAGACCGCCTAGCACAGACATGGTAGACTTTTTAAATGACTTAGAATTGCTCATGTCAACTGTCAACTCTTTCAATAAATTTGTTTGTGTTATGGGTGATTTTAATATCGATTTACTGAATAATAGTCCAAACTCACTTCGTCTTCGAAATATTCTAGATTCCAATGCATTCAGTGTAATGATTGATAAACCAACCAGAATTAGTAATCATTCATCTTCATTGTTGGATAATATTTTCGTAAAAACATCGAAAGGCTTTTCTCAATCAGGTCTGTTTTATTGTGAAATATCTGACCATCTACCTGTGTTTTGCTTACTTTTTGACCACAAAACTGATGTAACACAAAAAAAGGCGAATTGAAGAGAAACGTAAAATTACTGATGAAAATGTTTCTTGTCTGAATGAAGATTTACTCTCGGAAAATTGGAATGATGTTATAGTTTGTGACGATGTAGAAAGTGCTTTTGAAGTATTTTGGAATAAGTTTTATTATCTTTTTAATAAACATTTTCCATATGTGCAATTAAACGACAAGAGAAAAGGAAATCATCCATGGATTACTAGAGGGATACTTAGATCGATAAAAAGAAGAAACGTCCTATATAAAAGAAGTATGAAAAAACGATCACCAGATAATTTTGAAAAATACAAGAAATATAGAAATAAATTAACATCAATTATACGATGTTCACGTCGTTTATTTTACTCTAAGAGGTTTGAAAGTGCAAATGGCAATATTTCATCTACCTGGAAATTTGTGAAGGATATTTTATGCAAGCAAGGAAAACATGAAGTTCCAGGAAAAATTGTTCATGGTAATAAAGAAATAACAAATGCAGAAGATATTGCAAATGCATATAACATTTATTTTGTCAATGTTGGCCTAAATCAAGCCAAGATGATAAATAAAGATGGAACCAACTTCACACAGTACCTCAATGAACAATCTAATACTTCTATTTTTCTAAAACCAACGGATTACATTGAAATTCTCAATGTAGTGAGATTGCTAAAAAACAGTCACTCTTCTGGGCATGATGAAATCAGTACATTTTTATTGAAAAAGATCATTGGTTCAATTCTAACGCCTCTTGTACACATTTGCAATCTCTCTTTGATGACCGGAGTGTTTCCTTCTTCTTTCAAACTGGCAAGGGTAATTCCTGTTCATAAAAAGATGATGTGATGGTAGTTTCTAACTATAGACCAATCTCAATACTGCCTAGCTTTTCTAAAGTTTTGGAACGAATTGTTTATAACAGACTCTACAGTTTTTTAGATAAATGTGAATCGTTGAATCCTGATCAATTTGGATTTCGGCGGTCTCATTCTACAGATCTTGCGCTACTGAAATTTTATGATCGCGTTTCAAGTGCACTCGCTGTTAACGAGCATGTCATTGGTGTATTTATGGATCTGAGCAAAGCATTTGACACACTTGACCATTCAATTCTTCTTTCTAAGTTAGAGCATTATGGAATAAGGGGCATAGCTTTACAATGGCTTGCGAGTTACTTATCTATGAGAAGACAGTACACTTATTATAACTCTGTTAACTCTGACATTCTGTATCTTAAATGTGGTGTTCCGCAGGGATCCATCCTGGGCCCATTATTATTTCTTATTTATATCAATGATATTTGTAATGTATCTAAAACTTTAAATTATACCTTATTTGCAGATGATACAAGTGTTTTCTTGTCTCATCGTGAAATCAACACTCTTGAACAGAAACTAAATTCGGAACTGCAAAAGTTGACTTTATGGTTTAGAAGTAATGTGCTCTCTCTCAATGTTCTTAAAACAAATTATATTCATATAAGAGGTAGAAAATCTAATGACAACCTTGCTCTTAATATTAAACTAGATGATATTTCTTTAGAGAGAAAGACATGTACGAAATTCCTTGGTGTCTATATCAATGAAAAACTTGACTCGAGCGACCATGTAAAACACATTGTTACACCAATCTCCAGAAATATTGGCGTACTGTATAGAATAACATGTTTTGTTTCTGATAGAATATTACTTATGCTATATAATAGTCTAATTTTACCACACATCTCTTATTGTAATATTTTGTGGGCAACATCCAAGTGTGTGACTAATAATATTCTTCTGCTGCAAAAGAAAGCTGTACGCATATGTACCCGAGCTGGTTATCGTGACCATGCTACCCCACTATTTGTTAAACTGAAATGCTTAAAGGTTGATGATATTAACTTCCTCCAAATTGCCATATTTATGTTCCGTTTTAATATCAAATTATTACCTACGTCATTATCTTCAATGTTCCAACCTAATAACATGGTTCATTCGTATTCAACAAGGCAGTCATCGAATTTACATGTGGTCAATCCTCACACTACATTAGCCCAGAAATCAATCAGACACAGAGGTCCAGATGTATGGAATTCTTTACCTAATGATATTCGAAATATAAAATAAAAAAACTCCTTTAAAAGAGCACTCAAATGTATTATCATTTCACAGATGTAAGATATTACTTACATTATAATCTATTTATCAGTTCTAATTAAATCTAACATAATTTTGTTACTAGCCTTAACGAAATCCTTTTTTTTTTCTTTCTTGTTTTAACTTTGTAAATAGTGTAAATAGTTCACTACAAAACTTTAGGAATTTTATTTGTCATATATTATATATTTGAAAGGTGTTGTACGATTCAAGCTCTATTTGCTTATGTTTCATCACCTTTGTGTGTTCATTCTTCAAAATGTATATTAGTTGCAACTTGTCTTTGATAAAACAATGTTATATTCTTTTTCACGTGAAGTTAATTCAAATGGATTGTAAAATTGAAAATGATTTGGTATATTATATTAATTTTTCATGTGATGTTAACTTCAATGAATTGTGAAATTGTGAACATGCATAAATAAATAAATAAATAAAATAAATAAAAAATAGCCGATACGCGTTATAATTGGGCGGAAACTTAGCGGAATTCGATAGTGACCCTTTTTTCAATTCCTTTTACTCAAAACTTTCTACGTGAACATAATCGTATTTGGTATCATTCGAAAGGGCAGTTCATTGCAGTCAGTGTAGCCTATCCGATATGCGTCGGGCTTTACAAGTATTCTAATCGCGTTTATGTGGAGAGTGACATCGGCGCCCGCGCCGATGTTAGTCTCCATAACGCGATTAGTACACTTGCCATTTAGCCCGACGCCTATCGGATAGGCTACAGTCAGTGTGACACTATTGTCATCTGCGTGCAATGTATTTCAAGGATTACACGGGTTTTGACGTAATGCATAGTAAATTAATCATTTTTGGCGATAACTTTGCGGTGACGTCATTTTTCCACATTGGTTATTGCGTCTTGTTTAAAGTTTAGGTGGTTGTTTTGGGAGTAAAAATAGTTGAATTGTCGTTAGAAATGAAATAAAACAACAAAAACAATGAAATACATAAGTTAAACAAAATAATGAAATACATAAGACATTATCAAAACAGGAGATAACATAAGAATAAGCTGGCTCTTCCAATTTTTTTGTTGTATTACTATTCCAAATGGTCTAATGAATAAATGTAGTGAAAGAATGCTTAAATATGAATAATATATGATTTATGGGTAAAAATGTGACCTTATTTGCATAAATACCATAAACATGAAAATAAGTGAATTTATCATAAAATTGAAGTTATCATAGTAATCTATACGCTTCACTTGATAAACGAGCTAATTTCCGCGGAGATCCGCCGTTTCACGGCCGAGATCTTAAGAGGGAGGGGCCATGATGCCCCCCGGCCGTACTTAGACCTCAAATAGCCCGGCTTTTTTAGGGTTAAGACTAGTATAGTACTAGTTTTATTAGAGTCTAATCTAGTTTTCACTCCAAAATTAGATCCGATCAAGTCCAGCAATTAGTCCTAGATCTACTTGCATGGCCCACTCAGTTATAATCGCCACGTGACGCGCTCTGAGCGTCTCAGTTGCAAAACCAAACTGCAGTGCTACTGTTCTGGTCATGGTCAAGCCTCTAGGCTCTGGTCTTGGCAAGCCTCTAGGCTCTGGTCTTTGCGAGCCTCTAGGCTCTGGTACTGCCTCCGCATCAGTTCTGGTCCAGCATGTAATTTTAGCAGAGCTCTGACAGTCAATACACTAATCGATGTGTGCCCGTCGGTCATACTCCTAATGCCCCGCATAATACAGTCTACAGGCAATAAAGTAGGAAGCTGAACCTTACGCCAACACATACTGGCGATGCGATGAAGATTTACTCAACTGTGATTGTCGGCAGTTCGAAAACGTCACTTATCAATCTTCCCAAGGTCATGCAAGATTATTGCTGGCTCAATGTGATTTGCAATTTAATAGTAAACAAATATATCATGCACTGAGAGGGTCTAGTTGAAATTATGGATCGAGGTGGCAGGAATAGCACTATTTTCAAATTTTCACAAATAAAATACAAATAATAATAATAATAGAGCACAATATGAAATTAAAACCTACCATTTTCACAGAAATCATGGTAAAAAACGTCTCGTCATAATCATCTTTAAGGGGCCGGATTGTTTACCGCTAGACTAGGCAGGCCGCGTAAGCAAGGACAAATAAAATTGACGTCGTAATTGGCGACGAAACCAGCCGGGCGTGAATCTCGTCGTGAATTTTACCGCCAATTATTCACGACGAAATTGACGACGTCGTGAACTTTATCGCCAATTATTCACGACGAAATTGACGATATCGTGAATTTCGTCGTGAATAATTCGCAAATTTCGTCTATTCGCGGTGTCCCTTGTGGGCCACCATAGGGAGGGGTTAACAATACACCAGTTTACGGTTATGGGCGCCATTTTAATTTACGGGTAAACAAACCATTGACCTCTAGAGGTCAGTTGTTTACCCGTAAATTAAAATAGCGCCCATGCAAATATGATGTGAGCGCACAGCGCAGGCAGTGTCATCATTGTTTTCAGATGCGCATGTATTGTGCGTCACTGCGTGCGCTGTGCGCTCACATCATATTTGCATGGGCGCCGTCTTAATTTACGCGTAAACTGACCTCTAGAGGTCAGTGGTTTGTTTACCCGCAAGTTACCCGCAAGTTAAAATGGCGCCCTTGTCAGCGCATGCGCACTGTTGTAACCGTAAACTGGTGTATTACATGTAGTTACCCTTTTTCTTTGTGTACGATGATCCCGCATGGAAAGCTCAGGCCGGTATTGATGAGAATTTGCTGAGAAGATCCGTTGAGATTAGCCGACATGATTCGGTCCAGGGTTACATCGGTCCAAAAGACTTTACCACGACTCGTATCTAACGCTAGGTCGTATGGGTCTGTGAAAGAAAACACTGACAAGGTGACCTCCAGGGATGACAATAGAAAAAGGGGGAGAAGAAACAAGAAAGATGAAGAAGAGGAAGATGGTTATGATATAGATATAGATATAGAATGGAAGGACCAATTCGAAGAGATAAAGAGGGAAAAGAAGACGAAGAAGAAGATGAAAGAATACAGAGAAAAATATAGGTTATAAAAGATCATCAAAAGCAAGCACATCAGCAGCATTAAAAATGAGAAACAAAATAAAAACAAGAAGTAGAAGGTGAAGAAAGAAGTCGAAAATCACAAGGGAAAAGTAAAAGGCAAGAAAAAGGAGAAGTAAAAGTCATCGCGGGAAGAAGAAGAACTACAAAAATAATGAAATGAGCAAACAAACCTAAAACTAAAAAAGATAAAATCAAATCAAATCACATGAAAAAAACAACAACAAAGAAACAAACAAAATGGCGAATTATAAGTCATATTATTTTACAACCTTTTTAAAAATTTCTTATAAATAATTAAAAAACTGAAATGCAATTTATCTGAAATCTTTAAACAAGAAAGACAGATCTTAATTCAGGAAAACTCACTTCTGGCAATATTCCTATCGACAATCACGGTTTGCATAGTGCCATTGATATTCGCGCGTCGTATGGATCCTACATTTTCGGTCCAGTACACCATGCGAGTATCGGGATCGTAATCGACGCCGAATGGGTAAACGGCGAAACCTCCGAAGGGCAAAGCATCGAAGGTTAAAGAGTCGAGACTGTCGCTGGAAAAATCGGCCATGAATATTGCATTTCCTGAATAGTCAGCTACAAATACCATCGACTCCGCTGTACATGTGAGAAAAAGTTTATTGTACATCATATACAGTTTAAAATGACATGGAAGATTTTCTAAATAACAGTGTCGTGCCTTTTTGATTGATTGTTTCACTTATTTAAAACACGGTTAAAATCCCGTTCGGTATAAATAGTTGCGCTTGATCGGGATTGAAGTCCTTAAATCAAAACCCTATCTCTTGGTACAGAGTTGCGATTGGTATCAAGTTATGATCAACTTGAATTAATGACAAGTGTTTATTTGACGGGGCCCCGTTATTTCCGCAGATGAGTTCGATAAGGACAAGTAAACAAGAAATTCGAAAGTAAAGTAATCATTTAAAGGGAGTGGATCGCCAGTTTCCATGTGCAGAAGGCCATAATTCGCTGACACCAGACTTGGTGGAAATACCATTAATGGGGGTACAAATTTGCACACAGCAAACCCATAGTCCAGTCAAGAATTACCCCCAATCTCTCGGAGAGCTCGAGAGTCTTCGGCAAATCAAAGCATTACATAAGGTCCAATGGTCATAAAACTCAAGGCTAACCCTGGTGATTGACAACACCTGTTATTGGGTAAACACCCGAACGGTGTCGAATTCCCCATGAGAGCCGACTACTCAGTGACTTTAAGAAAAACAAACAAACAGGTAACGTTATTGTAAACACAGAATTGAAACAATTTTTTCTTGTGGAGAAGAACTCATACAAAAAGGTTCTAAAAATTGGTTATTGAAATAACAGTCCTAGACAGTCTTTACATGTCCTAAATGGCAAAAGCGTTCTCCATCGGAACTTTTGTAGATGTTTGTTGTATATACCCCCATCTTACTATAAAGGCGATCATAGCGACCATGGCGATCTGTGAAAATTTTGTTGAGCGGGGCAGAATTTTCATCCAACCCCACTTTTAGCCTGTGAGGCGAGTATACATCAACTCAGTTGAGAACTACCTGCGCTGAATGCGATGGCGATACGATGAAATTACGACGCTGCCGCTTTCTCGCCCCATTTCGAGGCCGATGAGATGCACTGAGTCTGCAATCAAAGCGGTCGTAATACGAGGCTCATGCGCTTATTAAAACCTCTCTTCAGTGACGCTGCGAGCGGGCGAATGTAATAGGTTCATGCTGGGATTCTGCGTCGATGTTATGACATCGGTATATAAATCGGGGCATCATAATATGATATATTATATCATATTTTCATCCTTTTCTGTGTGCAAAGAAGGGGGAATAGCCAAGAAGAATTAAAGAAACTTGTTGTCTATAATAAACATGATATTGTTATAATAACCAAATCAACAAAAAATAATAACAATACAAAAGAAGAAAAAAAGAAGAAACAAATTGTATAAGAGACTGTGTAGGTATATGTATGTGTAAGTATGAAGTATATATATATATATATATATATATATATATAAATTGTGTATACAAAAACAAGTTATAATATTTTTTTTCTTCAAAATCAAAGCGCCTTAAAGCCCACCCCAACAAAAATATATTCAGTCGAGTGCCAGCTTGCAACCAAGATGGATGTAATCTCTTGAGCATGTGATAAAGTGCCCCCATGGCCTTTCATGGTAACACGGGTGATCGTTGCAATCAGCAGCAGCGCAACAGAAGTGCAGCGCGAACGCCTAATTCGGGGCGAGAGCTAGCCACAGGCCATCCGTAGAAATGGTAGCGTCGTGGCGGATGTGGTTTGAAGTTTGTCGAGCACAAGGTGATCGCGTTTTTACCGAAGTAGTATTCTATACTTGTCTCGGGAACAGGCATGAATCGGAGCCGCTGTCAATGCCCCTGTAATACGCCTAAGGAGCTACTGCAACGTAGATCTATACAGCAACAGCAGAATCGTCTTCTAAAATGAGATGGGGGTATTAAGGAATTCACAATCGAACTTTGCTCATTATCAATGCTATGCACATTATAATTAAGATTGTTTAAGTCTTTCGAAGTTTTTATTGTAGAATAAGCGTTTCAGGAAAATTATTACCTGGACAATCACCCCCGGAAAATTACCCCCCGGAAAACTACCCCAAGGAAAATAACCCCTGGAAAATTAACCCCGATTAATTAACCCCCGAGGATACCCCCCCTCCAGGACAATTACCCTCCACTAAACTACCCCATAGATAATCACCCCCCCCGTGGACAATTACCCCCGACGACAACTACCCCCAACCCTGAAAAAACCTCCTAGGACAAATCCCCCTTTGGAAAACCAGGGACAACCTTCCCCCGAGAACAAAAGCCCCCCGAAAATTACCCCCCTGTTCATTAAAGGGGAAGTCCACCCTAATAATAAGTTGGTTGTTATAAAAGCAGATTTTAATTCGGGGGATAATTGTCCTTTGGGGGGGGGGGGGGGGGGGGTGATTTTCCTCGGGGGTAATTTTCCGGGGGGGGGGGGGGGTTATTGTCTTTGGGATTGTCCCACTGGTAATTAGCCGGGGGTGATTGACCAAGGGGTAACTATCCTAGAACCTAGAATAAGTAATCAAGGCAAACGCAAAGTGTCGTCTCGCCTGTGTCCCGCGATGAGAGTGAGCACACATACGCACATGAAAATAATGCCACCTCAGGATTGTTAGTAATCCTCCCTCAAAGCTGTAGAACAAACTGCCTGTACAGTGCTCTTTGCTGAAAATTCGTTGACCATTTGAACTTGGACCACGATAAGATTTGACCTATTTCTTTTTAAAACTTGACCTGCGCCTTCAAGAGATGTACCTGTGATACGAATTTTGGTAATCATACCTAAAGTTGTAGCATGTAACGTGCTTTTCACTGAAAGTTCATTAATCTTTTAATTTTTTCCCTTGGTCATATTTTTCCCTTGGTCAGATTTTACCGATTTTTCGATATTGACTAGCGCCTTCAAGACAAGTAAATTTGGCATGAATTCGGTCATCCTACTTCATAACTATAGCAAGTTATTACGATAGTACAGTACTTTCTACTAAAATCTGACCCTTGACCTTTGAGCGTGGTCAGATTTGACCCACTTTCAAATTTGACCTTCGCCTTCAATATATATATATACCAGTGGTATGACTTAGGGAAATCCTGCCTTAAAGATATAGAACGTTATTGGTTCTAGGACCATCACCCCCTGGTAAATCACCCCCGGCCAGTTACCAGCGGGACAATTACCCCCGGAAAATAACCCCCGGTAAATACCCCCTTGAAAATAACCCCAAATGGACAACCCAACCCGAGGACAATTACCTCCGAGGACATTTACCCCGAAAAATTCTGCTTTTCTTAAAACAAACTTATTATTAGAGGGAATTTCCCAATGAATGAACAGGGGGTAATTTGCAGGGGGAGGGGGGGTGGGGGGGGGGGGGGGGGGGGGGGGGAGTGGTTATCCTTGGGGATAGTTTTCCTAGGGTTATTTTCCGGGGGGTAGTTATCCAGGAGGTGATTGTCTAGGGGGTAATTGCCCTGATACGAACATTATTGCGTTTATAGTGCTTTTTCCCTTAAATTTCATGTACTTTGACCTTTGTCAGATTTAACCCATTTTCATATTGACCTGCACCTTCAAGAGATGTACCTGTGTTATGAATTTGGTGACCCTAAACGTCAAAGCTAAATAAAGTCATTACGAGTACGGCATGATTGTTGACGACGACAAAAACAAAAACGACAACGGGAAACAACAACAAAATCTACCTCAAAAACGAAGGAGAATCATGATCGAGAAGTTGGGAGAACAATGGTATATAGGCCTATTAGTGACGTCTGTGGCCACTCATATAAGAGGTCCCTGGATCGTTCAAATATGTCTCTCTCGGTCCAGGTGAATCAAAGTGGTACCTGGCAATTATGGGGTAGTACTAATTCCTCGGCCGCAAGAAGTCTTTTTATTGATATGGCCCATTACCTATACAGTGCGCATAACAACAAAGTGTACCCAACTTTGGTAGCTCCTAATTGAAAAGTCATAACCAATATGACTTTGAAATCGATAGGGGGAAGGAATGGGAGAGAAAAAGGACCTACTAAACGAAATTAGGCTTGGAGCCCCAGGCAAAAATGTCAATTTAAGGGTGTGGGGGCGGGGCGTCTTTTTGGAGCCTAACATTGATTTATTGTTGTACAACTGCCATTTTTGGTACATGGCTCCCTTAGGACCTACTGAACGATATTAGGGGTAGGATCCCTGGCAAGAATATCATATAAGGGTGTGGGGCGGGGGCGTTGCCTCGTAGTCCACACCTAATTCGTAAGGTAACGTAACATTGATTTGTTGTTGTACAAACGCCATTTTTGGTACAGGGCTTCATTAGGACCTGCTGAATGATGGTAGGGTAGAAGCCCCCCGGCATAAATATTCATATAATCTGTGAATGGAGGCCCCGTGGCGTTTGTTCAACAATAAATCAATGTTATATTACCTTACAAATTATCTGTGGACTACAAGTCATAATGAAGGCCTGTACCAAAAATGGCATTTGTACAACAACAAATAAATGTTATATTACCTTCTAAATTATTTGGGGGCTACGAGGCGACGTCCCTATCCTTGGGGGTAGTTTTCCTAGGGTTATTTTCCGGGGATAGTTTTTCCAGGAGGTGATTGTCTAGGGGGTACTTGCCCTGATACGAACGTTATTGCGTTTATAGTGCTTTTTCCCTTAAATTTCATGTACCTTTGACCTTTGACCGTTGTCAGATTTAACCCATTTTCATATTGACCTGCACCTTCAAGAGATGTACCTGTGTATTAATTTGGTGACCCTACGTCAAAGCTATATAAAGTCATTACGAGTACGGCATGATTGTTGACGACGACAAAAACAAAAACGACAACGGAAACAACAACAACATCTACCTCAAAAACGAAGGAGATAATCATGCTTGAGAAGTTGGGAGAACAATGGGTATATAGGCCTATTAGTGACGTCTGTGGTCACTCATATAAGAGGTCCCTGGATCGTTCAAATTTGTCTCTCTCGGTCCAGGTGAATCAAAGTGGTACCTGGCAATTATGGGGTAGTACTAATTCCTCGGCCCGCAAGAAGTCTTTTTATTGATATGGCCCATTACCTATACAGTGCGCATAACAACAAAGTGTACCCAACTTTGTAGCTCCTAACTTAAGAGTCATAACCAATATGACTTTGAAATCGATATTGGGAAGGAATGGGAGAGAAAGAGAGAAAGAAAGACAGAAAGGAGATAAAGACAGGTAGAGAAAGAGGGAGAGAGAGGGAGAGCTAGTGTGAGCAAGATGAAGAGGGGAGACAATTAAACACAATTAAAATCATCGTGTTAAAGATTACAATTTATCAAATTCATGCCAATAATATTGAAGGAAGCAATTCATATCAAATCGAATCAAGACATTTATTTCCCACTGTAAAACAACACAAATAAATATCAATGGCAAATAATTGTTGTAAACAAAAGGGGTGGATCATAGAAAGTACACAAAAAGTTGTTAACAATTACCCTTAATAGACTTTCTCATCTGTGTATTTAAACAAAAATCATATTGTTAAGCGATCCTCATCGAGTGACTAAGGAGGATTAGGCTTTGCGTATAATATTGAATGCATGTCCTCAACCAATTCTTGACACATTGTAGATGTATTGTGGGTTCATGGATACGTCGCCAGACTATGGATCACATGGTTCGCTGTTCAAGTCCCACGACGGTACTAAGCTCATTTGGGAATCATTAATCTACATATTTTACACACCTCCCAGG